>JAJPUD010009620.1:11738-30491 GCA_023553655.1 Myrmecobius fasciatus
ACATTTTTATGAATTATTTTGGGAGAGAAAAATCTGAACAAAAGGAAAATACCACAAGAGAATAACAGCAGAAAAAAAGAGAAAAAAAAGTAAGTAGACATAGAATATGTTAATTTTCATCCAGTCTCCATTTCTCATCCTTTAAATGAACACGTCACGTTTTTGTTCATGATGTCATTTTTTCCTTTACACTTTCACAAATCAAGGGGGTAAGCAGTGTTTCTATTGGGCTTATATCCCAAAGAAATCATAAAAGAAGGAAAGGGCCCCACATGTGCAAGAATGTTTGTGGCAGCTCTTTCTGTAGTGGCTAGAAACTGGAAATTGAATAGATGCCCTTCAATTGGAGAGTGGCTGAATAAATTATAGTATATGAATGTCATGGAATATTATTGTTCTGTAGGAAATGATCAGCAGGATGATTTCAGAGAGGCCTGGAGAGACTTGCATGAACTGATGCTGAGTGAAATGAGCAGAACCAGGAGATCATTATACATGGCAACAACAATACTATATGATGATCAATTCTGATGGACATGTCTCTCTTCAACAATGAAATGCTTCAAACCAGCTCCAATTGTTCAGTGAAGAAAGCCATATACACCCAGGGAGAGGGCTGTGAAATGTGGACCACATAATAACGTTTTCATGATCTCTATTAATGTTTTCTTGCATTGTGTTTCCTTTCTCTGATTATTCTTTCTTGTAGATACGATTTCCCCTGCACAAAAATGTTGTGTGGAAATAAGTATACATATATTTGATTTCTTAAGTATTTTAACATAATTAACATGTAATGGATATCCTTCCATCTAGGGGAGGGGTGGGGAGTAGGAGGGAAAATTTGTAACAGAAAACTTTGTAAGGGTTAATGTTGAAAAATTACTCATACATATGTTTTGCAAATAAAACGTATTAATAATAATAATAAAAAAGAATGAAGTGACTTTCTTAGGGTCACATAAATAACATGTTTCAAAGGCAGAATTAGAATGCAGATCTTCTTGACTATAAGAGTAACTCTCTAATCTCTAATCATTATATTATGCTGCCTTAATTTAATGTTAAATGATATTAACATAAGTTTAAATAAAATGAATTTGTATGTAAATTATTCTAGATTCAACATGATGTACTATCTGCTGTCTACTTATCAAATGATACAGAAATAAAATGATAATTGGGTAGCAGAAAAAAAACAAAAAAAATCAAGGGGGTATCTAGATGGCACAGTGAATAGAGCATCAGCCTTGATTCAAGAGTATTCTTATACATATCCAAATTTTATGGATCCTTTCAAATTGAGCTCCAATTTCTTCATCATGTCTAGGAAGATTTCTATATCTTCTCACTGAGATCTGATGTATGTCTTTGCTTTGTGATTTTCAAATACATTTGCTACCTAATGTCATAGCTGATAGTTGTTATATGTCACTTACCTATTACAAAATATCTTTGGAAGAAGGACCGTGTCCGATCTGAACTTGATATCTATCACAGAGTCTGCAATCATAATCTGCTGCTAGTATTTGCTTAATATTACTGAAAGTGACAAAAAAATAAATTGTTGAGTTACATGTTCTCCAAGGTCCCATATGACTCAAAGTTTTATGATCTTTATTTTATTAAAATCAATTGGAATACCCACCTCTCCTCGGTTGTATTTTCTTTTCCTTTTTGCTGGAAGCCCTCCTTTACTTTCTAATGATCTTTTTTTTTTTTTTTTTCTCCCAAAAATTTTAAATACTTTTTTCCCCGAGGCATTTGGGGATAAGTGACTTGCTCAGGGTCACATAGTTAGGAAGTGTTAAGTGTATGAGAACTGATTTGAACTCAGGTACTCCTGACTTCAGGGCTGGTGTTCTATCCATTGCACCACCTAAATGTCCCTGTTAAATTACTTTTTTTTAACAGTTTTTTATTTTCAAAATATATGCAAAGATAACTTTCAACATTCAACCTTGTATATCTTTGTGTTGCTGATTTTTTCCTCCCTTCTCCTCACTGCCTTCCCTAGACAGCAAGAAATCCAATATATCTTAAACATGAATTCTTCTTTATATATTTCCACATTTATCATGCTGCACAAGAAAAATCAGATCAGGGACAGCTAGAATGTTTAGATCAGTTCAGAACACCACTAACAATATATTAATGTTCTAGTTTTCCCACCTCCCTTTTAACATTTATCATTATTTTCCTGTCATCTTAGCCACTCTGAGAGGTATATAATCATACCTAAGTATTGTCTTAATTTGCATTTTTCTGATTGATTGTGACTTAAATCACTTTATCATATGACTAGAAATTGTTTTATTTTTTCCATCTGAAAATTTTCTGTTCATATCCTTTGAGCATTTATCAATTGGAGAATGGTTTATATTCTTATAAATTTGAGTCAATTCTCTATATATTTTAGAATTGAGGCCTTATCAGAAACCATGTATGTAGATTCCCCTTCTCCGCCCAGTTTTCTGCTTCTCTTCCAATCTTGACTGCATTGGTTTTGTTTGTACAAAAACTTTTAAAACTTAATATGATAAAATTATATATTTTGCATTCCATAATGTTCTCTAATTCTTCTTTGGCCATGAATTTCTTCCTTCTCCATATGTCTTAGACATAAACAATCCCATGTTCTAATTTGCTTATAGTATCTCCCTTGATGTCTAATCACGAGCCCATTTTGACATTATCTTGGTAAAGGGTGTTAGGTGGTTTCTGACATACTATTTTCTCAGCAATTTTTGTCAAATTTTTAGTTCTTATCCCAGAAGCTGTGTTCTTTGGCTTTTTCAAATAATAAATTTCTATACTCATTGACTATTGTCTTGTGAACCTAACCTACTCCACTGATTAAATACTCAGTTTCTTAGCCAGTATCAAATGCTTTTCATAACCACTGCTTTCTAGAATAATTTTGGTCTGGTATAGCTATGCCCCCTTCATTTGCATTTTTCATTAATTATCTTGAAATTCTTTATCTTTTTGTTCTTCCAGAAGAACTTTGTGTTATTTTTTATAGCTCAGTAAAGTAATTTCTCGGCAATTTGGTATGGCACTGAAGAAGTAGATTAAGTAAAATTGTCATTTTTAATATATATTAGCGTGGCCAATCCATGAACACTTGATGGTCTTCCAGTTGTTTACATCTAAATTTATTTTTGTTTAAAGTATTTTGTATTTGTGTTTAATATTGTTTCTGACTTTGTCTTGGCAGGTAGGCTTCAAAATATTTTATATTGTCTGCAGTTATTTTAAGTGGAATTTTTATTTGTATTTCTTGCTGTTGGACATTGTTGGTAATATATAGAAATGTTGATGATTTATGTGGATTTATATTGCAGGCTACAACTTTGCCAAAGTTGTGAGTTGTTTCTAGTAGTTTTTTAGTTGATCCTCTAGGATTATCCAAGTATATCACCATATCATCTGCAAAGGATGATAATTTGGTTTTCTCATTACCTACACTGATTCCTTTATTTTTCTTTTCTTATTGCTACAATTAACATTTTTAATACAATACTGAAAAGTATTAGTGATAGTGGGAAAACTTGTTTCACCCCTATTCTTATTGGAAATGGTTTTAGTTTATCCCCATTACATATAATGCTTGTATATGATTTTAGATAAATGCTACTGGTCATTTTAAGGAAAACTTCATTTGTTCCTATGCTCTGTAGTGTTTTTAATAGTAATGGATACTGGATTTGTCAGATGCTTTTTCCTCAACTATTGAGATAATTATATGATTTCTGTTAGCTTGGTTATTAATATAATCAATTATGCTAATAGTTTTTCTAATATTGAAACAGTTCTGTATTCCTACTGTAAATGCTATTTGGTCATGATGCATTACCTGGTGATAACTGGATGTTAATATCTTTGCTAATATTTTATTTAAGATTTTTAAATCAATACCCCCTTAATATTTGAATTTTTCCTTTCTGGCTGCTTGCAGTATTTTCTCCTTAATCTGTTAATTCTGGGATTTAGCTACAATATTCCTTGGAGTTTTCATTTTGGGTACTCTTTCAGGAGGTGATTGACAGATTTACAATAACTATTTTATCCTCTGCTTCTAGGACAAGGAAATTTTCCTTGATTTCTTGAAAGATGCTGTGTAGGCTTTTTTTTCCTTATGGTTTTCATGTAGTTCAATAATTCTTAGATTGTCTTTCCTGTATCTATTTTCCAGGTCAGTTGTTTTTCCAATGATGGATTTTACATTTCATTAATTTTTTTTCATTATTTTTTGGTTTTCTGTGACTGATTCTTGATGTCTCATTAAATCATTTGCTTCCATTTGTCCAATTGTGGTTTTTACTTACTTTTCTTCAGTTAGATTTTTCAATCTTCTTTTGCACTTAGGCAATTGAATCTTTAAATAAATTGTTTTATTCACTGGATTTTCCCCATTTCACCAATTCTGCCTTTCAAGGAGTTGTTTTTTTTTTTTCCATTTCACCAAATCTATTTTAAGGAGTGCTTTTCTTCAGACAATTTCTGTGTTTTCTTTTCCAAAACTATTATTCCATTTCCCCATTTTCTTCTGTCTTTTAAAATCCATTTCCAATTCTTCCAAGAGCTTTTGAGCTGAAGATCAACTCATATTACCCTTTGAAGCTTTATCTAGAGAAATTTTGTCTTTAGTGTCCTCTGGGTTTGAGATCTGTTCTTCCCTGTCTCCATAATAGCTATCAATGGTCAGAACTTTTTTTTCCCTCATTTTTAAAGGCTGATGTCTGTTCTTTAGGGAAAATGGAAGATTGTCCCAAGCTTACTCTATAGGGTCCCAGGGCCTTCACACTGTCCTGGGGCTGATGCTGCTGGCTTTTTTCTGTGCTGGATGGGTATATTCAAGTTCTACCTCTTATGTTGTGGTTCAGAGGCTCACTATTTGCATTCTGTAGTTGCATTGGAGGTTTAAAAACTAGTCTACATATCCATTGGCTTCAGGACCAGGATAGAGTAGCCAAGGTTGCTGTATTTTGACTAAGAACCTCCCACTAGATTCCCCTGGCACTTGAAGTCTTCTCTGCCTTGGCCCTCCTTGCACTGATACTTTGCTAGGCCATATTCCACCCTGCCTGATTTAGACAGACCTTTCCTGAAGTTCTTTCAAAATATCTTCTGCTGGAAATTTGTTATATTCCAAATATTTATAGGTTCTGTAACTCCAAAATCCATTCAGAATTTTGATCTGGCATTGATTCTAATGGAAGGCAAGATGGGTTCAGGCAAAAACCTGTTTAATCTCTTCTGCTTTGGCTGCACCCCTATTTTTCTATGATCTTGAAATTCTCCTTGAAGCTATAAATTATGGGGGTAAAAGTCTCTGTAACAGTAAACCATTTTGTGAATGTTATTATGTTCAGAGAGATAGGTACTAGACTTGTGATTTCATTGATATAGGGAACTCTGAAGGAAGGACAATTTCTCTATCAATGAAAGTTATCTCCTTTTCTCCAATTTAAAATCTAAGAGAGCTATTTCAAGCACTGAGAGGCTGAGTTACTTTTCCAAGATCACCAGCAAAATATGACTTATTTGAAATAAAGTCTCCCTAATTTGAGGCACCCTTTCTATCAACTAGATCATATTACCTCATATTGTCTTTTATTAAATATCTGTATACATATATGTAAATAATGTGGTTGTATGGTGTGAAAGTTAAAGTGGCCTTAAAAAATAACTAATGTAGTCCTCTACTTTATTTTTCACAGAGGCAGAAAAAGAGCTGAAGGATAGAAGCTATTTGCTCAGGTCATAAACTGTTAAATGTCAAATGAAAGCTAGTGGCTCAATAGATAGAATGTTATGTTAGACTTAGAATAAGAAAGAGTTAAATTTAAAATTTGTCTCAGATAATATATGTGTGACCCTGGTAAGTCACTTATCATTTCATAGACATAAATTCTTCCTCTGTAAAATGGGGATAATGGTAGTATCTTCTTCCCAAGATTGTTGTAAAGATCATAAAATGAAATACATAAAATGTTTTGCAAATGTTAAAGCACTGTATGTCAACTATTTTTTTTTATCCTATAACCAGGAATCTTCCCACTATGATCTACTTACTATTCTAAACCAGAATCATAGGTATGTTAACATGCCTTAATTAATTCAATCTGAGCATTTTAAATTTAGAGCCATGGGGATTGCTTCTAGATATGTAAGTAGAAATGTAAAATCTAAAGGGACTCTTTAAGTGGTCTAAAGTTACTCATTTCCTCTATCACCTGCCTTCATAAAATGTATTTGATAATTTTCAATGCTCTCTTTATGATTGGGACCATATTTCTGCTTTTTTATGACCTGAGACTATAAAACAGAAGTGTATAATGGAGGTTAAGTTTCCCAGTTGAGCATAAATGAATTCAGCAGAACTAAGATTATCCCAAAAGAGAGTCAGTATGGGGCCATCTGTTGTCCTTTGTACTCATAGATTACTTGATTGTGTTTGTACAGACCTTGAATTTAGCCTTCATGCAAAGAGTATGAATAAAGGGAATAATTTAGCTCCACTGCAAAGGATACAAAATAATGATGACAAGGAAGAGGAAGAAGAGGAGAAGGAGGGAAAGAAAGAAGAATAGAAGGAATAGGAGGAAATGAACAATATTTATAAAGCACTTTAATATTTGCAAAGTAGTTTACATGCATTGTGTGAAGCAGACACTATATTTATTTATATTCTATTGAAGAGGAGATTTTAGAAGTAAATTTAGAAGTACTTTAGAAGTAAAGTGACCTCCTCAAGGTCACATATTTCATAAATTTCTGAAGTAGATCTCAATCATCAATTTCTATACAAGGTTCAAGAGTAACTCACATTGAAAGCTTAATCAGGGTCAAAAATCATTCACTTTTGAGAGCACTAAGTAATGAATAGACTAGCCAGTCTCTGACCCCAATTCATAATGAATTTCTATACTTGACCTTGAGCTTTCACATCAGCAAAATGGAAATGATAACAGATCTAAAAGGAATAAATGTGTTAACTGTTTATCATAATATTTGACATGAATTCACTAGCAAAGGAGGTTTAAAAGATGTGTTTATTAAGGTGTTTTAACTTCAAATAATTTTTCCAATAATTACCTCTCATAAGACATTTGATTTTTGCCATTATTAGTATTTAAAAAAATTATTGCATCTTCAAAGGAACTTGAAATTCCTGATTATAGTTGTTACTGAGGAAATTTCCTTTATAATCAGGAAAAAATGAAACAAGGTTTGCTGAGCTTCAGAAGCTGGCAAAAACAGTTTGTTTTGTTTTTCTGGAAGTTCAATTAGGCACATGTGTTGACTGATTTTCTGTGAAATAATTTGATTATTCTCACCCCACAAAATCTCTTACTTTCCAATGAAAAATTAAGCACTTTTAATTTATGGAGAGAGATATTCAAGCTTAATTATGTTTTATTGTTTTCAACGTGTTATAAAGCTTTTTTTGAGTTTACAAGTCAAATGCTACAAAAAAGCATGCATGTCATCCTTTTCCCTGGATTTGATTTAAGTTGTCATTATCCTTTAAACTCCACCAGAAAGCCAGAAAAAGAGTAATTATAGTACCTATTCACACTAAATATTTCCATTACCTCCCCCCAAAATTGTGCAAGGTATATTATCTCTAGTTCAGAAGGCTAGTAAAAGGCCTAAAAAATTATGTCTGATTTATTTTTATGATTCCATGTACAGTATTTCTCTCCTGGCCACCCAGTAATGGTAAGGATTTTTTATTTAGTTATACTAGTGGGAAAGTGAGAAAATAACAGCTAATCTTAATGGAATATTTTATAAACCTAAACTCATTTCATCCTGACAATAATTCCATGAGATAAGAAATATAGATTTACACGGGAAAAACTGAGGATATTATTAATCAGATAACGAACATCAGAACCAGGATTTGAATTCAGAATTCTCTCAATTACAAAGGTGGAGTTTTTTCTCCTGGATGTGCTATTACTCAAAAAGAATTGGATTTGGATTTAGGATAACTGAATTCAGATATTTTCTCTACTTCTTATCCTCTGTATAAAACTTAACAAGTCATTTAATTTGTCTGGCCCTCTTTCCTTTCATGTTCATCTGCTTGAATGTAAGGGAAGGGTGTTCACCTGAAGCAAATTAACCAATATCTCTCTGGCTCCCATCCTCCAATACATAATCATTCTTTCCCATGCCTCCACATCAGGTATGTCAAAAAGTATGACTTTTCTTTCAGCCACAACCATCAGTATATGCACGAGGAGCAAGGGATTTGGCATACATAGTATGTTCATTAACTTGTCATGGGGGAAGGACAAAATAGTAAATTTGCCTGAAACCACTGGCTCAGAGGATTTTTTTCCTGCCCCTACTTACTCACTAAGCTTTCTCCTCCCTTCAGGACACTAATTGCTCATTATGTGCTGAAGTATAATCCAAATTCATTTAAATTTTCCTCTGCTTTGAGTAAGCTACAATATTATATATTAACCTTTTTTTCCTCTTCATTTGACTCCAGCTCCCAGCTGGAGAAACAAATCCCAGTTATTAGAGAATCTGATTTTCTCTATTTTTCTGCTTCTCTCTCTGTCCCATGTTCTATTTCTCCTTCTTTTGCTCTATTTCTATCTCTGCTTTCTTCTCTGTCACTCATTATCTATGTGTGTCTCTGCCTCTGTCTTTCTGCCTTTGTTTCTCTTTCTTTTTCTCTCACTTTCTATCTCTGTCTCTCTAACCTCAATCCATTTGTGTGTGTCTGTATCTGTCTGCCTGTCTGTCTCTCTCTTTCTCTTTTCATAAGCTACCTCTTTCTCTGTCCCTCTTTCTGTGTCTATGTCTCTGTTTCTATGTCTCTTCTCTATTTTTCTTCTTTATATATTTGTTTTTATTTCTGTCTTTGTTTCTTTAACTCTCTCTCTGCCTCTGTCTCTATATTTCTATCTCTACATCTCTCTATCTCTGTCAGTCTCTGTCTCCTTTGATGAGCATAATCTTACTCATCTACTATTAATTCCACTGACACATATATTCAAAGAACAATTTCTTAGAGAAGCCAGTTTCTTTTGAAGATGCATAGAAAATACAGAAACTGAACAGATTCCTAAAGAAATGGATAATAGGAAATAAACTCAGCAGGAGGCATCAAAGAGAGCTAAATGATAGAGAATCAGGAGTGTCAGCATTTCATGCCCTGATCATGACAAGGGAGGAATTGAGCATTTCTCCATCAGTCCTGAGCCTTCTTTCATCTTTTCTCTACCATCACATTTGTTCAACTCTCTCTTCTCGACAGATTTCAGTTCTTCTTTCCCCACAGGACTGGGAAGGAGCCATCTCATTGGTCACAAGTCCCACAGTTCAAGAACTTGTGAAGGGGAACTAAAAGCCTGTATTTGCCAGCAGTCTTCAGCCCCGTTACACACAACACAAAATGAGAAGAATGGGCAAAATTATCTGTAAATTTCCTGGAAGCATATGACTTCGTCTGGATCTCAATGAATTCACTTTGTCACAATTCAGTTAACTTCAGGATTTGGTTGAGATATCTTAGGACATGCTAAAGTGACAGCCAGTAGAAGAGTCAAAAACAAGTTCAAACATTTCTTTACATGGAACTGAAATTCAATAACTTATTTTCTTCCCACCAAGGTCCTTTAAATATTTACACAATTACTCAGGGAAAACTTCCCTTCATGTGTTTTTCAAGTTGCTGGGAGCAATATCCCATGACCATGACCCTGAGTTTTCTATTCAGTACTATGGCATTGGAGGAATATATGGAAAATTTCCTAATAGCAATCTTGAATAGACACTAAGATGCTAAAAGGAAAAACAAATAGACAGTACACTTTGCTCTCTAACTGAAATTCAACATATTTGAAACAGTTAGAGTATCATAAAGGAGCATTATTAAATTGTATGGAACAGATTATTCAGAGCTTGACCATTACTCCATTTCCTTTTCTTTTGTAAATAGTTCTCAAGTTTGTCTCTTCACATATCTGCATGCAAGAAAGAAGGCTGTGATAAACCACACCCAATTCTTCTGCTTTCTCTTCCAATCATCTTTTGTTTACTTGCCTATATAAATGTATTCCTCTAGTGAGAGATTCTTGACTTAAAATCTCTCTCACTCTCTCTCTCTTTCTCTCTCACTCTCTCTCAGTCTCTCTGTCTCTGTCTCTGTCTCCCTTGCTCTCTCTTTCTCTGTATATATACATACATACACACATATAAATATGCATACATGCATGTGTATATGTATTTATAATATATGTACTATCATGCTTTCTACTTAAGCATATAAAATGCACATATGTAATACTATATTTTCTTTTCAATAAATATATTTTATTTTTAGTTTCAAACTTTTTCATTCCCACCCATTATGAAGACAAGAAAAACAGAATCCATTCAAATATGTATAATTGGGAAAATGTATTTTTCACATTACCCACATCCAGAATTTAAAAAAAAAAGTAGAGATAACTAGATTTCAAAAAAATTATTTATTTTGAAATGTTATATATTTTCTTTTGTGAAATTTAAAAATGTTGTTCTGAGAAAGGATATGGAGGTTTCACCAGATTGTCGAAGTCCGTGATACACAGACAAAAAAAATATATAAGGAACCCTGCTCTGATGGAATGAAAGTTCCTAAAAAGCCACAATTTCTCCCTCCTTTTTCTTTTGTATTCCTGCGCCTGGCCCAGTATTTTGTATATGAGGGATGCTTAATAAATGCTAATTGTATAAATCAATAAATTTGATATTTGTTCAATGTACTTGATATAGAACACTGCTGAATTTTGTTCTGCCCATTTTTCTGCCTCAGGAAGAACCAGAAACCTCAAGATGTTTTCCATAAACCTCAACATAAGACCTACTTTCAGTTCCATCATGCCCCAGGTAATGTGTTTTAAGTGGCACACTGACCTGCCACTGGAATTTGGTATGAAAAGGGATGACAGATGAGGAAGAGACAGCCATCAAGATGCTAGTTTATTAGCCCACTGCTGGCTGAGAGATTGTTATCTCTAAAATATAGCATTCCCGTTACAAGGTACAATTTTTCACATCCATTAAATTGCTTTGCATGAAAGTGTACTTCTCTGCTACCATGGCAACCATGTTTTCTAATCTGATTTCAAAATTTTTACCGTGTACTGCATAAGATAATGCTACTTTTTCCCATTTGGAAAGGAAGTTAGTGGTAGCTTGAAGTTGGGACTTTATGTCCCCAGGGGAAAAAATAATAACCCATCCACTAAACAATGGCTTTTCTTCTTAGGCACAAATGACCTAATATTAGTTCAGGCTTTTTCTTAATAATATTGGTGTCAAGCTTTGACATCTTTAATCAGATGCATCTATAGCCACTATGTGAGGCCATAACTAGAGATATTCTAGATCATTCCTTCATCTGTTCCAATTCAGAAAATTGAAATTCTTTGCCACTCTCACACCCCTCCCCAGCTATGTGATTTTCTTCTTTGTGCCAGAGAGAAACGCTTTTCTCTCCTTTGTATTATTATGATTACATATTTTTCTGGATATCTTAAACAAATTTTGGTTGAATTTTAATTTACTCTGGTAATAGGAAGTTTAGAACAAAGAAGATGGTCATTCTTAGTGAGGAATGGGTAGGGGTAGATTGATAAGGGTGAATGTTGAAGATGATGCTATAATGTTACCAATAAATCTAACTCCACAAGCATTAAGGTCCTTAGACATTTCTCTCCATCCTTTAATTTTAACCAAAGAAAATAATAATTTTCAATGTATTTTACTTGATTTATTAAATATTTCCCGCTTATATGTTAATAGCTTAAAATTTAAAAAAATTCTGAATTCTCCCCTTCTCCTTTGCCCCTCTCCTTGCCTTGAGGAAGAAAGCAATTGATTTTGCATGTGAAGTCCTGTAAAACATATTTCCCTATTAGTCATGTTGAAAAAGTAAATGAAATAGTGGTTTTTAAAAGTTGATTTCCTAAATTTCAGTCCAAAAAAATAGGTTTCTTAAAACTTTCATTCTTCTCTACTTGAACATTTGTAAGATCAATTGTTTTCCTCTTTTTGACTGACATAACGCATTGGTGTTAAGCCATTTCATGTTGTGTCAGGCTAGGAATTGTGTTTCATAATGAAACATGACTGATGCAACCTGACATCACATGTTGCAATGTGATTCTTCAGCTGTGAACTCAAAAATATGTATTTTTTATTCCCCTCAAATCTGTTTCCATCACCTCGGGGATACTTGAAAGAAGGGAAGCAGATTTTTCCCTGATGGACATAGATAATGAAATTGCCAAAACAGGAAGTAAATATTTTATTTTCTATAAAAATGGAAAACAGTATGAACTATTCAAAGTATTTTTTTAGTATGCAATGGGGACAAAAATGATAAAATCACACTATGCAACACATTTCTACTGCTGAATGACAAAACCATTTAGATCAGCGATCACTTATGCTCTCATGTAATAAGGGAATAATATTTTTTTTTTACTCTGTGAGGAAAAAATGTCAATTGGTCATTTGTGTATATATCTTCTTGGGAGGTCTTACATGAATATGAAAAAATAAATTTATTCTTTAGACCCACCACTTCTATCAATTTTCACTACATTTCCACAATTGTTGACAGTTTTCAAAACCAAAAGAATACTGGCAATAGAAATAGAGTCATTTTACCTCAGGAGATAACTATCTAACAACAAAGAAAAACTTTTCAGTCAATAAATAGCAAGCAGATTCAAGGTATAAAAGCTTACAAAAGTCTTTCAGGAATGTGAAACTCATTCAACCTACATTCAGAAACAATACCAACTTTAGTTTTTTTTTTTAATTAAATAAACAAACTATTTTTATGTATATTGTTTATGTTTAGGTGGTATAAGTATTTCTAAATATATACGTATGCATATATGTGTTTACATGTACATATATTTGCATATTTGTTAGACTTGAACATTAGGGGAAGGTAGAAGGAATGAAAAAAACAAAAACATTGAAATATAAAGAAGTTAGTTTAGGTTAAAAAGAAGCATTCCATGCTGTAACAGGGATAAGAAACTTGAGTAATTCAGTTGTAACATCAAAGACAAATAAATTATCTCTAAGATACCAGTTAAATTCATAGTTTTGTACCTAAGCACGTTTGTATATGAGAATCCAAAAGTAGAGTTCAATTGTCTGAATCAGGATAGATCAACATAAATTAAGGAGTAATCAATATTTGATTAACAGAACTTCTCCTGAACAAGATACTCTTAAAATCCTGAATAGTAAGAGTAATCTTTCTAGGGATAAAAACTGCCCTGCTAATGCCAGTGCAAGTTAAATGAGTGAGAGAATTGGGGAAGGTGTTTAATATGTATCTATTGCATGTATGTATTTATGTATGTATGCCTGCAAGTGTATGATGTGTATCTATTTAAACATATGTATTATATGTAAATTCAGTATTTCCATTTCTGCTTCTTCAGTATGATTAAATAGGAATTCCTTCTCACATGGATTGTATATCATAATTCATATATCCACTCTCTGCATATGTGATTTTAGTCCATGCTTTTTCATAGATAATCTAATGATAATATTTGCAAAATACTAGTGCTCATTCTCTGTTTTTTAATTTGGTGATGCCAAAGGAGGACATGGATCATCTATATCCCTAGTCTATATTTCCCCTATTCTTTTTTCCTCTATTCTAGATTTCCTCAAAGGCATCCTTTGTCACTTCTGATATATAGGGAACAATCAAATTAAAATACCATCTAAAGCATGCAAAACATATATTATATATATATATATACATAGATATACATATGAATATATGTATGTTTATATATGCACAGTGTGTATGCATGTTCCATATGCTCACTGTGTCATCTAGCTACTTTAAGGTAGCATAATGGACAGAGACCATTATGCACTTTCTGTACCTTTCTGGTGCTTAACATTGATTTCTTTATTGAACTTTGGTTTTTCAGAAATTATATTATTCCAGTATTTCAAACATGCAACATCACCAGGACCACATCTATGCAAAAATAAAATTTTTAAGATGAATCTTTATATCTGGGTGTGCGTTAGAACCATTAAAATGTGTTGTATTATTTCCCATCTGCAATGTAGTCTGCCCTCTTTAATCAATTCTAGATAATTCATTTTTTTTACTGCACTGACTTTCTTAGATATACATACTTATATACATATATGTAGTGATGTGGTATATTTGTTATCTTTTATGCCATTTTCATTCATGAATTCTCTTCATATGCTGTAACTTAGCTAGTTCACAAATATTTCATCTTCTCTCCAAGTGGAGAAACATGACAGTCAAGGGAAACACCAATTTAGAGTAAAATTTCAACAGCAAAATAGAGCAGAGAAAAAAAGATGGATAATTATGAACAACACTGGCCCATAAAACAATGAAAAGTAGTGGAAGCAAAAAAATCTAGAGAGCTTAATGCACGCATCAATAAATCATTTTGTTCATGCATATTATTAAACTGAATATGTGCTGAAAAATTCCTTCAAAGGAACATGGTAAAAATCTAAACTTAAATAGTTAAGATTCTAGGACTGTAATTTTCAACTGCAAAGGACTTTAGAGGTCATTTCCATCAACCCTTCAATTTATAGATAAAGTCCCAAAGAGATGACATCATTTCCCTTATAGCTTTTAAATATTAAAGTCTAGACTTGAACCCACTTCTTCTGAATCATTGCCAAGTATTTTTTGGTGTTTTGCAAGAACTCTTTAATTGATGTTCTTTTGGGGAAGTTTGCTTTAGAGTTAGGGATTTGCTAAATAGTTTTTTTTAAAGTATCTCCAAGCTGAAAAAGCTCAATAGTTGTGTGAATTAGGTTATGCTTTCTATTAAACTGAGGATGAAGAACACTATTGGGCTGCAAATCCCATTTCTTTCATATTGCAGAGATTTGGAAATTCGTATTGAAAACCTTGTTCTCTGGTGGATGGATTTTTAAAAGATGCATTTCCAGAAAATCCCATGGGTCTTTCATGATAGATATGAAAAGTATCAGAATGTTTTCAATTAGCTCTGATGGCATCTTATCCGTCCAGCAAAATCCTCCAGTTGATCTTGTTAAAGGAATTATATAGGCATAGCTTTACTAAAATTAGAATAGAAAATGTACATTTTCAGTGAAAGAGAAAAATAAATTTAAAATCCTCAAAAAGACTGAAACTAGATTGTACTATTTCCCATCTATCATCATGGAGTACTAAACAAATACTTCAAATCTGAATATGAAATCCTAGTCCCGTATTTCTCTATTTCTTTTTTCTAAGTCTTTACCTCATTTCTCTAATCACCTTAGCAAGACACATTTTTTTCATATGGAATTTTGAAAATATGCTGTGGAGATGGCAAATAAGAAGACTCTGATAAGATCTTTCTATGAAGAAAATACGTATTTTCTGTGGATCTACTCTACAACTCATGAGAAATGATTGCAAAATCTTTAGTCTTGGGGGCAGCTAGGTGGCGCAGTGGATAGAGCACCAGCCCTGAAGTCAGGAGGACCTGAGTTCAAATCTGGTCTCAGACACGTAACAGCTGTGTGACCCTGGGCAAGTCACTTAACCCCAATTGCCTCAGCAAAAACAAAACAAAACAAAAAAAATCTTTAGTCTCAGTTGCAAGTGATGATTATACTTCTCAGATTTTTGTAACACAATCCCTAGATCAAATTAGACTTTACAAAATGGTGATAAATAATTAGCTTGTGATAATAGATGAACCTCAAAAAGAAATTGATTTTTGGTACCAGAAATACCAATGGCATTATATGAAATGTCTAAATGTGAGAATTTAGTGATTTATGCAAATGTGGTTTACAATCACATGCTTATAATGATCATTAACAAGAAGTATGCTCAAGATTAATTGTAAAAAAAAAAAGAAATCTTGGTAGTCCTGTTGACCATGGAGAATTCTTGATCTCAGTAACTCATAATCCACTGAAATTTTCAAGAATACAAGGAGTTATAGATAATCAGGGAAAAATATGATTCTAAATTTGTCTAACAGGTTAGACATGACTTTTACATACATTCACTTCCTAAGCCTTTGGGGTATATTTGTACATGTGCCTATTTTGAGGTGCATATGTGTGCATATACATATACATATATATGTTTATATATGTGTATACATTACTAGGTAATGACAACCCTAATTTAGCTGGAATTGGATGGGAACTCTCCTACAGCTACAAGTTGACCACATTAGCCTTTTAATATTGGCAAAGCTTTTTTTCTTGCCCCTTCTACCTGCAATTCTAGACTGAAGACCTATCACTAAAATTGCTGCCTCAAATATATCCTCAGGGAAATCAATAACAAATCAAGCAGCTATTCACACAGATTTATTGGCATAACCAGGTGAGACTGCCAAAAACCTCCTAGAGTGGATTGTTGATTATAAGGCAGCCAGTAGAGATCAAGCTCTAGCTGGATTTCATGCTGATTTGATAAATTCACCTGCAGCAACTGATAGTATGAGTGCTAACTCAAATGATATTCCTAAAGATGCAATAACATTTTTCATACCACTTACAGCATAGATGTAGCTAATCAGTCTAAATCTAGACATAACTCACAACTCACATAACTTAAATTCTGGGTACCATTTGGGCTAAAAAGAGACAGCAGCACTCTTACGATCCTAGTAATTTTAACTTTACCAAAATTATTTCTGCAATTTGCTATCTATGGGTGTGTAAAACAACTTTTTTGTGGGGAGAACTTTTATTGAATTAAACAATGATGTAACAGAAATTCTTACCCAGACAGTGGCATCAGGTCTTTGAAGGCTGCCTAAATGAATGGTAGGGCAAACTACATTTCTTCTTTCTAGCAGAGATTCACCTCCTTTCTGCAACCAAGTGAGATAACATTCCTGACTCCTGCAGTGAGATTGGACCTGGAAATGTCTGGAAATGGATGAGCAGACTAAATAGTGAGCCATCAGTTAACTACCTTTCTTTTTCACACACTAAAATACATTTTAGAAATGTAAGACTGCAACTTTATGGCATAGAATGTAAATAAAGATCATCTTGTAATAATTTCCCTTTCTGTTCTATGTGGCTACAATTCATCAGTATCAATTTGTGCTTTATTACTTAGTTCAGAACAAACACTGCCCGACCATATTGACATTAACTTTAAATTACAATTTCATAGCAGAAAAAAAGCCATCTCACCACTCACAGGTTATGAATTTCCCTTTCCATTATTGCAACTGCATTAATTTACAAGAATAATCAAAAAGGAGTGATGCAAGTCAGATTTACCACTGATATGACTCCGTGGACCTGATAGTCAAACATAGTGAAATAGAATGTACAGGTGCACATTTCTGGTTAATGTCCAAATTCTGTCAGTGCAAGGCACTTTGGAAAAAGCAATTGGAGAAATGTGAATTGTTCATGATTCTGAGAAAATAGGTTATAATTTCAAACATCTGCTTCCTACAAAATGTTACATAAATTAGAAACTTGAAGTTCACATTCAAAAGCATATATATGGTATTTATAAATAACAATTGCCATGCAAAGGAAATTTAGAAGATGCTTTTTTGTTCTTATTACCTAGAATGGGATGAAGACTAAAAGAAATATGATGTAAAAGATGATAATATAAAGGAAGCAGCAGGGTTGAGCCGAGAATAAGAGTAGTGACTTATTTCTTATCCTCTTTGCTCATCTTCCCAACCAGAGTTCTTCTCACTTTACAGGATCCTCAGAAGAGAGTAGATGGACATTTTGAGAAGAGCATGGGATGCTGAGATGAAAGACCCATGTTCAAATCCTGAAGTTCTTATTACCCAATCAAGATTCACTTTCTAACAATCTGGAGTAATTGCATTTCCTACATTATGATACAGTTGTGGTAAAAGTGTTTTTTTTTTTTTTAATTGTAAAATGTTAAATAAATATATGTGGGATATAGTTCAATGAGAAAATTTAGATGGATATGAAATGAGCTATCAAAAAGTATATCAGATGTCTATTCTTGAAGATTTCATTATTATTGATTTTGTTTGCATAATTTGGACTTTTTTAGTAGTATGACATCCAATCAATATCATTTTATCTTAAATAGTACTTCCATAATTGTTATTTGAAGTACCTCATTTCTTAACATGTCCCTTCTCCTTTCTCTATAGAGTGAGGCAGCCTTTATAATAAAGAATTAAATAGGCAAAAAGTTAGTTTGCGGGAACTAAGCAATCCATTAATAAAGTCTGATCCAATATACAGTTTTATATCAGCTTTACAAAAAATGAGAGGAAGTATATTTTTTCAGGCCTTCTCAGAGTCACATTTGCTCATTAAATTTACATGATATTTATTATTTTTTAAAATTTCATTTTATTTGCAAAACATATGTATGGGTAATTTTTCAACATTAACCCTTACATAGCTTTCTATTACAAATTTTTCCGCCCAACTCCCCACCCCTCCCCTAGATGGCAGGATATCCACTACATGTTAATTATGTTGAAATACTTGACAAATCAAAAATATGTATACATATTTCCAAACTTATCATTGTTGTGCAAGAAAAATCGTATCTACACGAAAGACATATCAGATAAAGGAAACACAATGTAAGCAAACATCAATCAAGAATATGAGAATGTTATGTTGTGGTCCACATTTCACATCCCTCTCTCTGGGTGTATATGGCTTTCTTCACTGAACAATTGG
>JAJPUD010009620.1:39172-49723 GCA_023553655.1 Myrmecobius fasciatus
ACTTCAGGGCTGGTGCTCTATCTACTGCGTCATCTAGCTGCCCCTATTGTATAATTTCTTAATGTAAAACTATACCAATATCACTACAAATCTAATAAGATCATAATTAGTATTATCTTAAACTTAATACTATCAATTTTTGCTATTATTTAAATTTATAATTTTAATTACCCTTTGCTGAGTTTTATAATTATGTAGAGAGCCATAGATAGTGGAGGAACTCTGGATGAGTTATAAGACCCTTCAACCCAGAGGAATATTGCTGATTATATCTGGTTCAGCTCTCATCTCCCCTTGGGTAGTCTCACCCTTCCTAAGAAGTCAGGGAGGATTTTAACATAATTAACATGTAGTGGATATCCTGCCATCTAGGGGAGGGGTGGGGAGTCGGGGGGAAAAATTTGTAACAGAAAGCTATGTAAGGGTTATTGTTGAAGAATTACCCACATATATGTTATGCAAATAAAATAAAATATAAAAAAAAAAGAAGTCAGGGAGGGCATGAGCACATGTGTACAAATTGAAGCAAGGGATACTTACAGTAAAGAGAAGCATTTACAAATCTATAGGAGGGTGCTTATAGTTAGCACTTGTGCAGTGTGCTGTAGTGATGTAATTGTACTAAGGTATTTAAGGGCTGAGAGGACTGGAAATAAAAGGACTCCATCTTTGACCATCCACATGAATCTCCCCTCATCACTCCTCCACCAAGACCAAGGACTTGGGTAGTCCCAAGATCCTCCAGAGAGCTACTTCAGATGGTATATTTTGGCATCCCATGGTTGGGGCTCTAGAAAGAACAGTATATTTTTGCACCCCAACTTGGGGTTTTAGAAAGCAAACTACATAATTATGTATTTCTTCTCATTTTATTAATATTATTAATCCAATCAAGTAACTTGATTTATTTCTATAAACTTCTTAATCTTTCTATTTTCTACTTTATCTGTTTCTTCTTTAGTTTGCAAAATTTCCTCTTTTGTGGTTGTTTTGTTAATTTTCTTTAATTACAAATTGTATATTTAATGTATTAATCTGCTCTTTCTTAATGTGTGATCTTAGAATTTGCTTTTCCTCTAAAAACTACAAAACTACAAAAGCAACTACATCATAGAAAGCTTGGTATTATCATCACATCATTAAGAGTATATATGATATGTTTAACATGTATTGGGCTACCTGCCATCTAGGGGAGAGAATGGGTGTAATGAGGGGAAAATTTTGAACAGAAGATTTTTGCAAGGGTCAATGTTGAAAAATTAATCATGCACTCATTTTTGTAAATAAAAAGCTTTAATAAAAATGTTTTAAAGAGCACATATGATAGATATAATTGTCATTATTCGTTGACCCATTCAATATTCAAAATACCATCATTAAATGTCCATCGAGATCTGTATCTTTTTATGTTTTTTGTGTTGATTGCTATCATGTGTGTGGTGAATTGTAAAATATATGTCATTCACATTTATTTATTTTTTATTAAAGCTTTTTATTTGTTTAACATATGTATGGGTAGTTCCTCAGCATTGATCTTTACAAAGCTTTCCGTTACAAATTTTACCCCCAGTCCCTACCACTCCCCTAGATGGCAGGAAGTCCAATACATGTTAATAATGTTAAAATACTTGACAAGTTGTGCAAGAAAAATCCTATCTACAAGAAAAAAAGAAAATCAGAGAAAGGAAACACAATGCAAGCAAATGTCAATAGAGATCATGAAAATGTTATGTTGTGGTCCATATTTCACATCCCTCTCTCTGGGTGTATATGGTTTTCTTCACTGAATAATTGGACCTGGTTTGAGACAATTCTTTGTTGCAGAGAGCCATGTACATCAGAGTTGATCATCATGTAATACTGTTGTTGCTGTGTATGATGATCTCCTGGTTCTGCTCTTTTTACTCAGCATCAGTTCATGCAAGTCTCCGCAGGCCTCTCTGAAATCATCCTGCTGGTCGTTTCTCACAGAACAATAATATTCCATTACATTCATATACCATAATTTATTCAGCCACTCTCCAATTGATGGGCATCCATTCAGTTTTCAGTTTCTTGCCACTACAAAAAGGGCTGCCACAAACATTCTTGCACATATGGGGCCCTTTCCCTCCTCTAAGATCTCTTTGGGATATAAACCCAATAGAAACACTGCTGGGTCAAAGGATATGCACAGTTTGATAACTTTTTGAGCATAGCTTCAAATTGCTGTCCAGAATGGTTGGATCCATTCACAGTTCCACCAACAATGTATCAGTGTCCCAGTCTTCCCACATCCCCTCCAACATTCGTCATTATCTTTTTCTGTCATCTTATCCAATCTGACAGGTATGTAGTGGTACCTCAGAGTTGTCTTAATTTGCATTTCTCTGATCAATAATTATTTGGAGCAACTTTTCATATGACTACAAATAGTTTCAATTTCTTCACCTCAAAATTGTTTCTTCATATCCTTTGACCATATATCAGTTGTAGACCATGGATGGTAATTTCTGTTCCACTAACAATATTCCTTTCATATTAGTCCCTGCTCCCTAATCCCATTGCGCTACCAATGTTGTAAAGCCAGTACTTCAGACCCTTTATCTGACCACCATTTATAAACCTAGACCTTCATAAGCTTTGGGCTTTTGATCCAAGAGTAAATCATGCTACTTACCAAGCCATCACCTAGTATGTAGTCCCATGGGATAAAGAGAGCAAAAGAAGTCATATATAATTCTATTCCTGGGTGAATTGATATTCACTGCTATGCTAAACTTGGCTCTAGATATCAACAATACATTTCAACGTTCCCCATGTCTCTGTATGTCATTAATTATATGTTTTCTCTAAATGTGAATGACTCAAGCCACTCTTCAATAGATAAATGATCAAGGGATATGAACAGACAATTTTCAGATGATGAAATTAAAACCATCTCTAGTCATATGAAAAGGTGCTCCAAATCACTACTGATCAGAGAAATGTAAATTAAGACAACTCTGAGGTACCACTACACACCTGTCAGATAGGCTAAGATGACAGGAAAAGATAATGACGAATGTTAGAGGACATGTGAGAAAACTGGGACACTGATACATTGTTGATGGAACTGTGAACAGATCCAACCATTCTGGAGAGCAATTTGGAGCTATGCTCAAAAAGTTATCAAACTGTTCATACCCTTTGACCCAGCAGTGTTTCTATTGGGCCTATATCCCAAAGACATCATAAAGGAAGCAAAGGGCCCCACATGTGCAAAAATGTTTGTGGCAGCCCTTTTTGTAGTGACTAGAAACTGGAAACTGAATGGATGCCCATCAATTGGAGAGTGGCTGAATAAATTATGGTATATGAATGCTATGGAATATTATTGTTCTGTAAGAAATGACCAGCAGGACGATTTCAGAGAGGCCTGGAGAGACTTGCATGAACTGATGCTGAGTGAAATGAGCATAACTAGGAGATCATTATACACGGCAACAACAGTACTATATGATGATCAGTTCTAATGGACATGGTTCTCTTCATCAATTAGGTGACTCGAGCCAGTTCCATTCATTCAGTGATAAAGAAAACCATATACATCCAGAGAGTGGGATTTGGGATCTGAGTGTGGACCGCAACATAGCATTTTCATGCTTTCTGTGAATGTTTGCTTGTATTTTGTTTTCTTTCTCGGGTTTTTTTCCTTCTTGATCCGATTTTTCTTGTACAGCAAGATAACTGTATAAATATGTATACATATATTTGATTTAATATATATTTTAACATATTTAACATGTATTTGACTACATGCTATCTAGAGGTGAGGGTGAAGGGTAGAAGTGCATAATTTGGAACAGAAAGCTTTGCAAGCGTCAATGTTGAAAAATTACCCATGCATATATATATTACAAATAAAAAGCTTTAATAATAATAATAATAAGTATCAAACCCACTGCAGAAATAATCTATGGATTGTATTGATCAATGTTTTCTTGTATATATGTTTCTTTGTTGCTGTTATTTGTCCTTTGTTGTAGGAAGGAACTAATGAAATCATGGGTAATGTCTTGACTTGAACATAAATTTGATTTAATAGAGAGTTTTCAGAATTTTCAGTCTGTCTTCCAGAAAGTAAAATCCAGTGGCAAGACAAATGAGGAAGACTAGAGATGGCCTGGGACAAAGAGGACGATTTTGGCTTCTTGATGTGTGGCCAACCTTTAAGCATTCTACAACTACCTACTTCAGTCCCCTTCCTGGTTACTGGAACATACTGTACTCATCTGCCCATTCTTTCTGGGGGAATTCTTTCCATGCTTAGGGTAGACATGGGTGTAATATAGAAATGTTGAAGAGTTTAATGGTATTTTTTTCCTTTCATTAATGCATTCACCGTACTTAAAAACCTTTTTATATTCTTCTATGAAACCTCTGAAACTTATGTTCTATTCATAATCTGTAAAGGTCAAATCACTTTGGCTTGTAGAGAATTATTGTATGCTTTAAATATTCTTGCCCTCAGTCTGCCCTGGGTCCACAACCAGGCCGGAGGCCTTCCCTTCTCTGCCTCTGGCCCTTTTCACTTCTTGGCCCTCATGGCTAGGTCTACTCCCCCCTATCTTTCCACCTCAATTGTCTGTCCTGCCAACTTTAAACTTCCCTGCCCTGCTGGTAATTGGTCAGGTTTTCCCATCACAGGAGGAAGAAGAGGAAGGAGATGAAGGATGGGCTTGCAGAGAGGGGACAGCAGAGCACAATATTTACACTGTCAAATTTTTTGACTAAGTGTGATCTTGACTCAGTTCAATTCAATTCAGCTTTACCCCATCTGTCAGACCTAGATGAAGAATTACCCTCTACAATTGTATGAGTTTAACATATATTGGATCAATTGCTGACTGGGGGAAGGGTGAGCGAGAAGGAAGGGGAAAAAATTAGAACACAGGGTTTTATAGGAATGAATGTCAAACATTGTCCATGTATATATTTTGAAAATAAAAGGCTTTAATTTAAAAAAATAAATAAATAAAATTTTGTTAGGAAAAAAAAAAGAATTGCCCTCTATCTGGAGACAGAACATTATCCCAGTCTCACTCTTCTCCCCCACATCAGCCAGATGATGAGGAAAGGTCCTAGATCACCTAATGAGAGAACCAAGGTGTATACAAATTGTCACACACACAGCCCCAATCATCTTCTGTCCTCCTGGTAAAGCCCTCAGACCAGGAGGCCTTTCAGGACCCACCCCCTGAGACATCACCAAACATATCCTCCATTTTTTACTGCAATATGGAGCCTTGGAAATATATGAGACAGACGTGGAAGGAGGCTTCCCATCAGAACCAGCTGTGTTACTCTTAGAGGATGAAGATTCTTCAAAAGATGCATGACCTCCAGTGACCCTTTATTGGACTTCTTCCCAACAAATGTGCCTCCTAACCATGAAAAATAAAATAAAGGTTTTTGCCTTTTTTCTTATTTTCTGAAAAAACTTTTTTTTCACTTCATTATTTTTGCATATCCATTATGTTGTCACTTTTATCCTATGTTGCTCTTTGTGTTTTTAAATTATGGACTGAGATATCAAATTTCTGTCCTAAATCCATCTCTATGAATTCCTCTAAATTATAATTCTTTTTTGAACCAATAAGGCATCTCCCTTCCTTCTTTTCTTTTTCTCCTCCCTCCTTCCCTCACTTCCTTTTTCTTTTCTTTTCTTTTTCTTTCTTTCTTTCTTTTTTCTTTCTTTCTTCCTTTCTTTGTTTCCTTTTCTTTCTTTTTTTTTTCTTTCCTTTCTTTTTCTTTCTTTTTTTCTTTTCCTTCCTCTTTTGTTCTTTCTTTGTCTTTCTATTTTTCTCTTTCTTTCTCTGTTGTTCTTTTTTCTTTCTTTCCTTCTTTTCTTCTTTCCTTTCTTTTTTCTCTTCCTTTCTCTTTTGTTCTTTCTTTCTTTTTTCTGCTTTATTTATTTGTTTTAGTATTTTTCATCACCTTTGAAATTTACATCAGTATTTTATCTTTCAACAGAAAATAATAGTTTATTTCCTTCCATTTATATTTGCTCAAAAAGTTCTTTTGAACTTTTACTCATTTTTTTCCATTCTATCTTTTGTTCTCCATTGGCTTATCTAATTGAAGGCTATGTTTTATTTAGGCTTTTTCTCTACATCTTTTCTTCTTTTGGCTTTTTATTTCTGTTCCTCATCATTTACTGTTGTGAATCCTTACTTTCTAGCCTATCCCTCTTCCTTTGCTACACATATCTCTCTGAGGTGATATTGCTGCATAATAACTTCAGACTCCTCAAGTTTTAGAATCCAAGTATCTGATAGCCAATCTCTTGTTTCAGCTGGATATTTAATCCCATTTCCTTTAAATCTGTTCACTTCATTAATCTTTTGTCCTGTCCAAGTCCTTCTTGGTCTTTCTCCCTGGTCTTTATACCTTACTTCTTTCCTTAGCATTATTTGGCAAAATCAGTATTTTTTAGGATTTCTGGGATTGGGTAAGAGTGGAACATTCATGCAGTCCTTGCATGATCTTTATAGCTAGAAACTGAGTCATAAGTCTATGAGTTAACTCATGCTCATTCCAGCAGGAATTCTGGAGTCAGTTGGGAGGGAGGGAGAGGGACATTGAATGATTAATCTATTTTTAAAGTTCTCCAATGTCAATTGATGAGGTTTTGCCTTAAACTTATTACATTACTTTATCTTCTTATCTTATGAATTATTCTGCAACTGGTACATAAATCCTTTCTTGTGAGGTTCTGATTTTAGAGAAATTTGTTGAAAGCAACTATTTAGCTATTTTATTTGCAATGCAACCTATTCTCATCTTATACACTTCCACTATGCCAATTATTTCAAAATCATGCCTTTTTGATGCTTTTGAAAATGGGCAGGACATGAACATTTTAGTGGCATGCTTATTAAGAGCTTGAGCAGTTTGCTTCAGGAACAAGTTCTTATATAAGTAAATATAGTTAATAAATGTACAAACATGGCACAAACTGTAAAAATGTTTATAGTCACAATACCCTCCCAATGTTACATTTTTAATTAAAATACATTTTCAAAACATTTTATTTATACATTATTATCATTTCAAAGGAAGAAATTCAAATTCAAAAGAGAACATCAAATTTCTCTTTTGTTTATTACTATTTTTTTTCATTGTTCAGGCCCAGAGAGACCCAATAACACAAGTTGAACAATTAAACATAGCAGAAAGGTGAGTCCCATATACAGAGAAGTGCTATTCTTGTGTATGGCTTAAAATGAGGAAGAACAATTTCTTCTCCCAAAGTGTGATGATAACCCAAAGAGAATTGGACCTGAAGAGCCTCAAAGGAGGACTGTCAAAGGTTGAAACACTCTGGTTCAACTCTACCATGTTTCTAATGAAGAACAGAGCCTTTACCTCGTTTAATGAGGAGAGCTCCATATCAATGGGATTTGGCATAGTGTTAAGAGTTATAACTGATTTATTTCTCTTAATTAGCAAGGGCTGAGAAATATAAACCACTATGTAGGGTATAGAACAAAAGAAAGTTTAATTTTAGGGATAATTATGTTCATTTTTATTTTGAGTATATAACTAGGAGTAAATGATTGGGAATCCACATCGCATTCCATTGTAGCTTTAAATAATTTGAATGGCAAAGGAGTGGAGTATAATGCTTACAATTATGCATGATTTTTTTTTTCTGTTTGCTCATGTTTAGTCTTTAATTAAAATCAAGTACCATGGTAAAATGAATGGTTCTCTGATCATTAATCCAAGATTTAAGGTTAAATGCATTTGCCTTTGGCCAATTTTTAAAATTAATTTTGCTTTTCTCACTTACCTATCCCCTCTTCTTGCTTTTCAGTCTTTATGAGAAATCACAACAATAACAAAAAAAAAATTGAACATGGAAAGTTCAAACAAACTAACCAAAATGTCAAAAAAGTCTCTTCCATATCCATAGTCCTCCACCTCTGAAAAGTAACAAAAGTGCTCTGTTCTATTTCTTTTAAAAAAAATAAGTATAAAATAATTTATAAAATTTTAATCTAATTCAATTATTTTATAAAAACACTTTGGGATGTTTTAAAAGATAGAGAACGTTTAAGAGTCCATTTTAAGGAAATTTTCAATTCTTATATTCTTATCCAAATTATTCATAGTTGCAATGAGAATAACCATGGATTTTTATAAAATCAGATTTATTTTGATAAAGACTAAGAAGATTGACCATTTGTTTTTTTTTTCTCTAATGAATATGCATCACTTTTTACTTAGCTTCTCCTTTATGAATATTTATCTAAGGTAACATTTTTTTTCATATTCTAGAAATAGATCCAAAGGGCAAAAGAAGGAATGGAAAGATGGTAGGTGGGCTGTAGTATATTACTAACAGTGAGTTACTCATAAGACGAAACAAAAGCCACACCAACAATTTGTATGACTCAGCACAGAATTCAGTTATGAAGCAAAATAGGCAACACCATATGGGCAGCCTTAGTATTGCATAGACATCCATGTAGTAATAGAAGACTTTTTTAAAAGCCCCAGAGTGTAGAGTAAATAAGTTACTGAACACTTATGTGATGAGGGAGAGAGAAAAATATACATATAATAATCCAATAGAGTCACATAGTATTGACTGGGTTGAAATTAATTGTTATCCCTCTTTAACAGATGAGAACAGAAGAGCATGGAAGCCACGTGACTATTCAATATCTCGCTTTTATTAAGTATATGAGGCCTGATTTAAAATCAGATCTTTCTAACTCCAGGCCCAAGGGTCTATGCTCTGTACTATCCCATGATTTTATTCCCAGGTTTTGTATGCCATCTCCACACACATACACACACACACACACAAACATAGATCGTGAGAACTGCCTCATCTTATTATTTAATGAGTTACTATTACCAAAACTGACAAAACGACCTATAACTTAGAGGCCAGTTTTCTGTCACAAGCTTCAACCCTATTTAACTCGATTGTCCCTCAGACAGGAGAAGCAATCTGTTTCTCTGCTCATACTCAAAGCCTTCCAGCCTAAGAAGACATGATAAAATGTATATTTCAGTTACCTAGTTCTGGAGAATCAAAATTCATTTCAGTCTCTTGATGTGGCCTCTGAGTAGGATTTTAATGGAACCCCATGATCATGTAAAATAAAATACATATACAACAACAGTAAATGTTGTTCACACATACTCTTAAAAAGTGATATGAATGAATAACGCCCATTCTCTCACCTAGCCACAAGAAGCACAACTCAACATCCTATTCCTACTGTTGTAAAATACCAGTCCCACAGCAATTCCTGCTACTTTAAGGATGAATCTCTTTAAAGCTGCCAACATATTGGAGACAGATACTGCTCTCAGTGGTTCAGCACTACAGGAAATAAGACATTTTCCCTCAGTCAGTTTGAAGCATAATTCTCAAACCATTTAGCTTGAGCCAAGTGGCCAGTCCTGAAGAGGTTTGCAGTAGGATAAAATATTGTGACCTTTTGGGCCACATTTCTTTCAATCACCTGAAAGGTAGAACATTTGAAAACCACAAGTCAGACAGCAGTGTTTGGTATTCCCCTGCTGACAGAAATCACACTTTCTACCAACAACTGTGGGTCTCTTGCCCTCTCTTCTATCATTACATAGGAATAATGATGAACAGTAGAGTTCAAATAGTTCAAGAAATCTCTTGCTGAGAACAATTTTTAGTCTTCTTGAATCTCCTCTTTGATTAAGAGGCAATAGTGATCTTTATAGAATCTTTGCCCTCAGTACCCATGCTCTCCTTTGAAATATATGTGATTAATAATGGCAATAACGCCCTCTTGTATTTGTATAGTACTTTCAACATTTCAAAGTGCTTTCCAATGCATTATCTTATATGGCTCTCACCGTAACTCTGAAAGAGGCAGGGCAGGGGTGATTTTCCCTATATTACAGATGGGGCAATGGGGGCTCATTGAGATTAAAGAATACTTGTGCCAGTTCACAAAGTTAAATTATTACTAGAGGACAGGAAGAAAAATCTAATCCTTCTGACTCCCAGCTTTTGCTATTAAAGTGTAAATCCTGACAAGTATCCTTCGTAAAACAGAATACATAACAAGATTTTCATCTAATACTTGCATATCTTAGAGTTTTAATAATTTAATTAAAGCCTTCTGTCTTGAGTAGAAGTGTAAACACATCACAAATTTTGTGGAGTCTAGTCCCTTTGGGGAAATGTATATTCTATAAAACTCAAAAACATTTCTGATATTCAAACACATATTCACTTTTTAATAGCCATAATCACCACACAAGTTCCTTGAACAATTGATTT
Source organism: Myrmecobius fasciatus (assembly GCA_023553655.1). Classification (NCBI taxonomy): domain Eukaryota; kingdom Metazoa; phylum Chordata; class Mammalia; order Dasyuromorphia; family Myrmecobiidae; genus Myrmecobius; species Myrmecobius fasciatus. Next base: position 49,479 of record JAJPUD010009620.1, read on the forward strand.
TGTTATTACAAAAATATAGAGGGATACATAGGATAATCATAGTGATCTAAGAAACAGAAACTTTCAACAAAACTTATTTTATTTTATTTATAAAAGAAAACCACTGTAAAAGTTCATCTTTTTTTCCTTTTCCAAAAAAAAATAAGTTTCATTCTGAGATCAAAGTAATCAAGAATGCACAGCAGAATTCTTGGAAAACAATGACTCCCATCTATGAGTAACCCTGTACCAGAGGCTTACATAAA
>JAJPUD010009620.1:54723-72543 GCA_023553655.1 Myrmecobius fasciatus
TTAAGTGTCTGAGGTCATATTTGAACTCAGGTCCTCTTGACTTCAGGGCTGGTGCTCTATCCACTGCGCCACCTAGCTGCCCCCAAGAGTACAGTAAAATTACAAAAACAAAACAAAACAAAACAAAACAAAACAAAAACAAAACAAAAAAAAAAAAAAAAAACAGTTCCTTTTGTGTTTCATTGGGAATACTTTTTCCTGGCTACAAACTTTTTCTATGTTAATCTATTTAATACATTTTCCCTATTACTTAAAGTTACTTCTACAACTGTGATCCATCTAGTTCTCTCTTATGATTACCTAGAACAAGGCATTTTTGCCCTGAAAATTTAACAAAGTTCCCAATCATATGGAAAACCACATCTTCTAGCTTATAAAAGGCTCTGCAGAAAGTAGTTAGGCTCTTTGGGAAGTATATTTACTAATATAGAATAGACCTCCATGGTGCCATGCAGTAAATTGCCAATTCAGTGTCCTCAACAATACCCAAGAGGCAAATTTCTCACTGGGAAAAATTGCTCTAATGTAGGCAAGCTTATAAAAGAGAACTACACTGAAAAACTTCCATCGTGTGTTCTGAATTCTTCCTATAAATCCTCAGGGTTGAACATTTGCTCACCTATTACTATAACTTTTAAATCTTGGCATTCCCAAAAGAATGTCTAAGAAGCTTACAATTTGTGGACTTAACTAATAAATGAATGTGAAGGCAGTATTACCAATCAGGACTTTTTTAGAAGGTCCTGACTTAATTTGCAGTAAAGCAGATCATTTTTCTGCTTGGTAAATGGATTCCAAGGGTTGGCTTTTTCTCCCCATAGTACTCTGAAATTTGGGGTTGACACCTGTTCCTTACTTCTGAGTCCCACTAGTCTGATGTCTCCTCTATGCTAGCCCTCTCTCCCCTCCAAAAGAAAAAGATGCTGAGGATTCCCCATGGGCTGTATTTTTGTGAGAACTTAGTACCTGATGTTTTCAATGAGATATGTATGGTATTGGATATATAACCTTGAATCACATCTGCCTTTTAAATATTTTATAATACTGACAGTTGCTTAGACAGATCCCTGCAGAGATATTTGCCAGACTTCCAAACCATAGTTCCCATCAAGAATAGCTCTTAAAGAGCCTCATCCTAAAATATATTATAACCACTAGGGATTACTTAAGAGCCTCTCAGTGGGAAAGAATGAAACTCCAAGTGGCCACACAGCAACCCAATTTTATTTTATATTGTAGCATATCTAGGGAGATTTGTTATCTCATAAGCAGTCTCCCGTTCTTTATGGGGATGTTGACCTTCGGGATCATTTCATAGAAACTGACAGAATCCCTTCATGTCTCAGACACCCCGAGTCACTAGATCCCTATTACATAAATGATGAAGACTGTCAGCATATACAACCTGCTTCTCTCTGTTAATCCCTTTCTCACATGTTACAAAAGATACAGCAATCACAATTCTGGATTCTCTCTTCCTAGAATGACAGAAAGAAGCAGGCCTTTTTTTGACATTTTTTTTCCTTGAATGAAAAAGATTGTACAGATATGTGTGAAAAAGAGAATGCACCCTTGTCATTAGACTCTAATGGTATGTAGACTATTTTGAGGATTGGTCTGAGCCATTTGGTTTTAAATAGAAGTAAGTGATTTCAAGATTTAAAATTTATAATAGGCTTACAACCAATTTAGCAAACTTCAATAAGAGTTTATTAAAGGCACTCTGCTAGGACTATTGACACAAAAACAAAAACAAAAATAAAACCCACAACACAATAATAATACAAATTTACCTCTATATGTTGCTTTTAATGTTATCAATATGTGTTTCTTACAACAATCCTTTGAGGTAGATAATTTAAATATCATCATCACCTTATATAAATATGAGGCAATTGAGTCTCAGAAAGGTTAAATGACTTATTCATAATCATAGAGATATTGAGTGTGAAAGTCAGAATTTTAGATTAAAAAAACATTTATTAACCCCTACTATGTGAAATCTGGTCTTTTACATTTAAGTTTGATATTTACAACCCATTAGAAGTTTTCTCTTTGGATGTCTTGTGAAGCCTATGAACCCTTTCTCAAAATAATGTTTTTAAATAATGGAAAGGTCAGCTGAATTTGAATGTAGATGTTAGTGAAAAGAAATACATCATTTTTTTTCTTTTTACTACCGTGATGAACAGCCTCACTGAAATTAAGAAACAATGGAGTACATCATGGTTCTCCCAAGAAGCTGGATCTCTCTGTGGGCTAGTACATATATATAGTGACTATAATTCAATTTAGTAAATAATGAAGTATTCTTCATTATCCTTCATCCAGGAGGGAAGGATAATTTCCAGGAAAGAACTACCAAAAAGGATTACTGGTGGTTTAGTAATGACTAGTTTTGCCATAGTGTAGTCAGTTGGAAACTCTTTTCCCATCAGAATAAAAATTAAACACCTGAACAACTCTAGGCTCATCTTTGCTGTTTCCTATTTGTTAGTACAGGGGCATATTCATCCTGGAAAAAGGAAAGCAAGTGACATCAGGATGCAAATTATGAACCATTGAAGAGGAACAAAATTAAATTTCCATTTCAGCTCTTCACTCATTGAATTAGTTCCTGCTCCTGACAAGTTAATGCTCAAGCACTAATGCGCCTTTGTTGCTGAAATTCCAAAAAAAATTGTCAGACTTTCTTTGTTTCCTTCAAAGGCAGTTAGCCAAAAATAGGTAATGGCATAGAAGGGATCTGTAGATATCAATCTAGGTATCATCCTGGAATGAACTTCAGATGCATCACTTTCCTGTGTAAAAAGCTGACTGTTGTTGTTGTATGTTTATTTGTTTGTATGGATTGATTTCCAAATACAGGGGGCAAAAAAACCTTGTGGTTCTGCTCTATTCATTCTCAGTGGTGCAAGAATTGTTTAATAGTGAACCTTCTATTTCATTTTTTCGTTTGTTTAACCTTGTACTCTTAGTTTTGCTATTGCCTCCTGACCAAATCCCATAACAAAGAATTGCATCAACATTTCATCTTTTCATGTACACTTAAGTATTTTTGATCTGTTGCCTTATAAGGGTTATTTATCTCTCACTTCTGTAGACTGAGGGTAATCAGCTAGGAATAGAGGTAGGGAGTTTTCATTCATTCTTCAAAAGCCTGAATAGCAACTTAGATTCTCTTTATATGTCACTTTAAAGCATACAACTAGGACTTATTATCTGAGAAATTGTTACTGATTTTTCCATTATATGTCGATGGGAATGTTTATTTTCCTATTGTCTTTTGAATTGATTATGCAAATATACAATGCATATATACTCATATATTATGACTTTATAATTTAAAGAGATTCTCTTGTTCTACCTGCAGGTAGAATATGTAAATAATTTAGGAAAATTGTCTCTTCTCAAATCCTTTTCTCATTTCAAAATAGAAACACATGCTAAATAATAGCATGACTTTAATTTGTTATTTTTTATGGGACTATAAGCTATGGTTATATAGCGGAAACCTGATGGAATTGGAATCTGGCTACCATGACTTAAGTTCTTATTTCAACACAAATTCAATTTCTCATCTGGAAAATGGGAACAGTGACACTTATATTACCTACCTTGTCAGTTGTCTTGTTATAAATAAGACATCTTTTTTTTACAAATTGTTAATTATTATATAAATAGAATCCATCATTAACTAACAAAATGAATGCCTAACATGCACAAAGCATTTGGCTAACAATGTGACATAAAAACAATTGTTGTCTTACTCTTCATGAAACCTGGAATGTTTTGCCATTTCCTTTTCTAGCTCATTTTACAGTTGAAGAAACTGAGAAAGAAAAATTTAAATGATTTGCCCACGGTCTCACACCTCTGGGGCCAAATTTGAAGTCAGAAAGAAGATTTTTTTGACTCTAGGTATGGTACTCTTTCTACTGTACTACCTAGCTGTCCCAGAACACAACTAAAAAACTTATATCTTATTTAAGACAACATAATGTATATACAAAACTAAGTAACAATAAAAAGTAAAACTTGTTTTGTATTACAAAATCTGTATGATTGTGAGGTTCAAACCAATATCTAAGAAGTTTAAGGAGGTAAGCTTTGCAAATCTCAAAGTATTTTATAAATTATAGTTTTTATAATTGTTAGCATTGTCATCATCATGAATTAAAGGGAAAAGACTATTTTACCTACTTGTGGAATCAACTGGCTATCTCTTTAATGTAGAACAGTGCTATAAGCTGAGAAAGGCAGTTGTACAATAGATCGAATGATGAACCTGGGCTCAAATTTGATCTCACATACTTACTACCTATGTGGTTTAGGGCAAACCATTTAAGCTTTCCCTTTCTCAGTTTTCTTACATATAAAAATACAATAATGGTAGCATCTTTCCCAGAGCCCCTGTGGGAAGGCAATGAGACTATATCTGCAAATTTTGCAAACCATAAAGTATTCTCTGAATACTAGGTGTCATTATTGTTGTGTTTTAAAAGTGGAGTGATTATCATGTTTACTCCTTGGTTCTAGTGAGTGATTTCATTTCCCAGGGTCAAAGGAAGGGCTTCTTGGAATGGCAGTATCATATTGTTGTTAGATCTTGATAGGGAATATGCATTACATGTCCTAATCCAGGCAGAATGCTTTGCAAAATTATGGGGAAGGTAAAAAAAATATATATTACCTTACCATAGCAAAAATAATGACATCCATATTACTAAAAGTTTTAGATTATATATATTGGGAATTTTCCTTTGTGCTTTTTCTGCATCCCAGACTATACCTAATACTAGAGCCAAACTTGAGAAATATATATGTCCATATGGGCACATACATATATTTATAAACATATCTGCACATATGTACATAAATTGTCTATATATCATCAGTGTATATGTGTTCATACATGCACACACACACAGAATGTTCTAAAATTCTTGTGTAGATCCAAATCATCTATATATAAATCTAGGTACATATAGACATAGATGTAGGGCATGTATGTATACCCACAATACACATATACACACATATATGAATATATACTGCATAAGAGAGTTCCTAGACATGCAGACATACAAACATGTGTATATAACTACATGTCTAATCTCCTTTCAGACATGTAAATGTAAGTCCAAAAGTCAACACGTTATATGATACATATCCAGAACTGAATCCATTATCTTTTCCATTGTGTGCCTTCTCTATTCCACTGCTCTACCTTTCAATTTCTTGGCCAGTACCAGATAGTTTAGGTAATTAATGCCTTATGATGCAGTTTAATATGTGGTGCTGCTAAACCTTCCTCATTTATACTTTTTTATCACTTCCTTTGATATTCTTCATATTTTCTTTTTCCAAATTAATTTTGTTATCTTTTTTCTAATTCAGTAAAATATTTTGGTAATGTAATTGGCATCCAGTATAAATTAATTTGGATAAAATTGACATTTTGATTATACCTACCAATGGGAGGGAGAGAAGAAAAAAGGAAGGAAAGAAATTTACATGATTTTCATGTATATTTGTAAAGAATTGCAAGTTGTACATAATAGATTTGCACTTTCATATCCAATCATCTTTTTATTATTACATTATGTTATTGAAATATTTGTTTTATTCTATCAATTAAAGAAAAAATAAAAGAGACTAAGTTCCTTCCATCAGAAATGTTCATTTGATTTTTTTTCTATTCCCAGCTCTTAACATAGTGCCTGATATGTATTATATATTTAATACATTTTGATTGATTCATTGATTGATTATTCGGTATACATTCAAAAACAATACACCCTGGGATGTGATGTCATTCAAAAGCGAAGTTTTTAATTTTTTAAATTTATATTCTGAATCCTTTTCACAGCTTTTGTTACAGAAGAGAGAACTTAATAAATTCTTGTTGATTTAAAAAAATGTATCTGGTATTGGGAATTCAAAGTAAAAAAAAATCCTTTAAATATTTCCTGTGTTCAAGAGCTTATATACTATTGTCTTGCTCATAAAAGTTTAAATGTTGAACTGAATTGAATATCATAATTTCATTAATCCATACTGGAACTTAGTATATCCCAAAAGCTAGATATCTGGATAACCAAAAAAAAAAAAAAAGGAAGAAAGAAAAACTGGAAATATAATGCCCCTAAATTGCAGTAGGAAATATACCTGAACATCCTTTTTTGACTATGCTAAAGTACTCATGGTGTCTATTGATCTATGGAATAATGATAATAATTTTTTATAACATAGTATTATACATATTGCCAAAGCTTTATTATTTCCCCCTCTGTCTATATTTTCCCCTATATACATTTTCAAATAGATTCTTTCAAAGAATGACATCCTTTTGCTCTAAACATTTTATCTATATTCATAATTAATTCAATAAAGGATACTAGAATATTGAATGTTATTCAATATAGAATATGGAATGCAATTATACTTGTGGTAAAAGTGATCCTTCCCTCAAAGGTTATACTAGCAGAGTACTAACTCTAATAAATTTTAACTAGTTGGAATATTATAAATGCAAACCTATTGCCAAGGAATAGTCTAGTCAAGTCAGGCTTATCACCAGAAGTATTGGCATTTTTTTTAAAAGAGAAACTTTGCCACAGAAAGTCATGTCACTAACTTTGACAAATCATTTAAAGAACTGATGAGACATACTGGGAAGAAAAATTTATATTTATGTCATGACCACATAAATATAGAAAAAAGCATAAACCAGTGCAGGAAATATCTCACATAAAAGAGACATGCAAGAAAGAAGAACTTTTCTAGTGAAGGGGAAATTGGTTAATGGGTGTGGGTGGAGGAGGTCACTGCAGGAAAGTGGTGATTCAAACTCACAATTAAATTGGTTCAAAGACAGAAAACAGTTTGCACACACTTACAATCAAACACATTCACACACATTCAGTTGGTAATAGAAATGTATCTTGCCCAATATGGCAGAAGGAAGAAATGGAATAAGAGAAATCAAAAGGGGATGAAAAAAAGAGAGGATAGAGAAAGCAGTGAAAAGAAGCAAAATAGACTTCAGAGAATGTGAAGGATACAAAGGGAAAGAGAAATTAGAAAATAGGATGGAAGGAAAGGCAGAATTAGATCCTAACTATGAATGTAAATGGGATGAACTCACCCATAAAACGGAAGTGGATTGCAGAATAAATTAGAAACAAGTATCCCACAATATGTTGCTTACACAATATGTAGAAACATATTTGGAACAGAGAGACACATGGGGTTAAAATAAGAGGCTGAAGAAAAATCTATTATTCTTCAGTTGAATTAAAATAGTAGGGGTAGTAATCATAATCTCAGACAAAAGCAAAAATAGACTTAATTAAAAGAGAAAAGCAGGGTACTACATATTGTCAAAAGAAATCATAGACAATAAAGTATTATTGATGCTAAACACATATGCACCAAGAGCGTATAAAGAAACAGTAAAATAAATTACAGGAGAAAACAGACAATAAGACTATACCATACACAAGCTCCAACTTTGTCTTTTTGGAACTAGATAAGTTTTCTTAACAATATTTATCTTCCAAATTTCATTTAATAACAACTCTTGACATTTTAAAAAAATTGAGTTATAAATTATCTCCCTTCTCATTACTCAATCTGAGATGGAAAGAAATCACATATAGGTTATACAGGTGCAATAATGTACTTTTCCATATTGTTCATTTTATGGAAGAAACTTGAATTATTTTTAAAAAGGCAAACAAGTGAAAAATGGTACTCAGATTCATCAGATTTTTCTCTGGAGAAAGCTAGCATTTTTCATCATGAGTCCTTTGGAATTATCTTAAATAACTATATACCTACAAATGGGGAAATTATTCAGCTTGTTTATCATACAATATTGCTGTCACTGAGTACAATGTTTTCTTAGTTCTGCTCATTTCAGTTTGCTTGCTGATGATAAGCTATAGTTTACCTCTCAGACCTGTGGAGATGGAATAGATTTGTGTCCAAAGAAGATATGGAACTCTTAATTGAACACTAGATAGATAATTTTGATTGTATTAAGTTAAAAAGTTTCTGTACAAACAAAACTAATGCAGACAAGATTAGGAGGGAAGCATCAAATTGGGAAATCATCTTTACATTTAATGGTTCTGATAAAGGCCTCATTTCTAAAATATAGAGAGAATTATCTCATATATATAAAAATTCAAGCCACTCTTCAATAGATAAGTGGTCAAGCGATATGAACAGACAATTTTTTGATGATGAAATTAAAACCATCTCTAGTCATATGAAAAGTTGTTCCAAATCACTATTGATCAGAGAAATGCAAATTAAGACAACTCTGAGGTTCCACTATACACCTGTCAGATTGGCTAAAATGACAGGAAAAGTTAATGATGAATGTTGGAGGGAATGTGGGAGGGCTGGCACACTAATACATCGTTGGTGGAACTGTGAACGGATCCAACCATTCTGGAAAGCAATTTGGAGCTATGCTCAAAAAGTTATCAAACTGTGCATACCCTTTGAACCAGCAGCATTTCTATTGGGCCTATATCCCAAAGAGATCTTAGAGGAAGGAAAGGGACCCAAATGTGCAAAAATGTTTGTGGCAGCCCTTTTTGTAGTGGCTAGAAACTGGAAACTGAATGGATGCCCATCAATTGGAGAATGGCTGAATAAATTATGGTATATGAATGTTATGGAATATTATTGTTCTGTAAGAAACAACCAGCAGGATTATTTCAGAGAGGCGTGGAGAGACCTGCATGAATTGATGCTGAGTGAAGTAGAATGAGGAGATCATTGTACATGGCAACAACAAGACTATATGATGATCAATTCTGATGTACATGACTCTCTTCAACAATGAAATGTTTCAAACCAGTTTCAATTGTTCAGTGAAGAAAGCCATATACACCCAGAGAGAGGGATGTGAAATGTGGACCACAACATATCATTTCCATGATCTCTATTGATGTTTGTTTGCATTGGGTTTCCCTTCTCAGATGTTTTTTGTTCATGTAGCTATGATTGTTCTTGCACAGCAAGATAAGTATGGAAATATGTATACATATATTCGACTTGTCAAGTATTTTAATATAATTAACATGTAGTGGACTTCCTGCCATCTAGGGGAGGGGAGGGGACTGGGGGGAAACATTGTAATGGAAAGCTTTGTAAAGATCAATGTTGAGGAACTACCCATACATATGTTATGCAAACAAAAAGCTTTAATTAAAAAGAAAGAAAGAAAGAATAAGGCATAGGGGGCAGCTAGGTGGTGCAATGTTGATGACAGTAGGCCCTGAGTTCAAATCTGATCTAAGACACAATACTTCCTAGTTGTGTGACCCTGGGCAAGTCACTTAATGCAATTGCCTCAGGGGAAAAAGAATAGGGCATTATTTTTAATATTTTTTGGAGGAAGAGCAAGGCATTTGAGATTAAATGACTTACCTGGGGTAACATAACCAATAAGTATCAAGCACCTAACTCCAGATTTGAATTCAGGGCTTTCTGATTCCATGTGTACATGTATACACACATTCACATGCATGTATAGATAAACACACATATTATACACACACATACATATTTTCCTCATTATCCTCTTTATACATATTTGGAATCTGTGATCAGCTTTCATTTTATAGGTAAATTTATCCCATTCACATTCTGAACTATAATTTACTTGCATATTTTCTTCTTTCCTATTTTCCCTCACTATCCTCCTCTCACCTTTTAACCTATCCATACTTTATTTCTACTCACTACCTTGCCAATCTACTCCTTAATCTATCCATCCCTTCAAGAATACTTACTTTATTCTCTCCTCCATTCTATCCCTTTACCATCTTATTTCTTTCTTAATTTAGGAAACTTCTATATTTCTATGTCACCAAGTGTGTATGTGTGTGTGTGCTGTTGTTGTTGTCATTCCCTTTTAAATCTGTTTTTTAGCACTCCTGTCCTCTTTCTTACAAACTTCTATATTAGATTTCCTTTGTTGCCTCATTTGCATAATATAATTTTTCCTTTTTAATCTCTCCCTCCAGAGCTTCATTTATTTATTTGAATGACATTCAGGTCAATTGAAGCCTTCTTTTCAAAATTACCCAAATAAAAATGACAATCATAAAAGAATTGACATTTTTCATATTTAAGAAGGAAATAATTTAACCTTATTGAATCCCTTATAATTACTATATTTGAAATTTTCTCTTAAGTTCTGCTATTTTGTCACAAAAGTCAGAATGTCTTTCAGTTTGTTAAATAGCCACTTTTTTTTTCTTATTCAAGATTATGCTTAACTTTGTTGGGTAAATTGGTCATAATCCCAGCTATATTGCTCTATGAAATAAAATATAAAATAATAGGGTTCCTCAAGATAGTAACTTCTAGGTCTCATGTAATCTTACTGTAGCTCCATGATATATATATTTTTTTTCTTATGGCTTACAATATTTTCTCATTAACCCAGGAATTTTTAAACTTAACTCTAATATTCCTGTAAGTATTAATCTTGGAATTTCTTTCTCATGATTGATGGACATTTTTATTATTATTATTTCTGCTTTGCCTTCTTGATTTGGAACTTCAGGAAAATTTTATTTCATATTTTCACATAATATTATAACAAAATTATTATATGTATATAATTCTTATTATTATTCCTGTTCATAATTTTCTGACATTGTTATATATCATATTTTATATATGATGTAGTATATATTATAAATATAATATTCTGATTATTTTTATATAATTTCTCCTTGATCTCTTCTAGAGGTAACTTATTTTGGATGATATTTTTCACATTCTCTTTTATTTTTTTCATTATTTTTATTTTGTTATATATATGTTTTTATCTTGGAATATCATTAGCTTCTATTTACCCAATCCTAGATTTCAAAGAATTATTTTCTTCTTTAAGTTTTTGTTTTAAGTCTTTGTTTTAAGATATTTTTTATTCTTTTCATTATTTTCTTGATATTCTTGGACTGTTCTTATTATTTTCTAATTTTTCCTCAAGATCTGTTATTAGATTTTTAATTTATTTTTAAGTTTTTCTAAGAAATATGTTGGGGATTGAAGGCATTTGATGTTTCTTTTTTATTAAAACTTTTCATTTCAAACAACATATATATGGATAATTTTCAACATTCACCCTTACAATACATTGTTAAACATGTGCAATTCTTCAATTCATATTTCCACAATTATCATCTGCACAAGAAAAATTAGAAGGTAAAAAATGTGAAAAAAGCAAAAGACAAGTATACAACAATAGAAACAGTGAAAATACTATTTATCATTATTTTTTTCATAAAAACCAATAATTATTTTTATTTATTAAATTCAATATTTTTCAATTCAATTTTATTAATCTCATTTTCAGAATTTCAAATTTGGTATTTACTTGAGGGTTCTTAATTTGTTTGTTTTTTTCCCCTAGAAATGGGAAAAATGGCATGCAGGATTTGTTGATCTTCTCTTTCTCTATTTTATGCAAAAGAACAACTAGAGATATAAAACTTCCTAAAGCACTGCTTTGGAGGCATCCCAAAATTTTTGGTATGCTGTTCCATTATTGTCCTTCTTTTGGATGAAATGATTAATTGTGTTTATGATTTGTTGTTTCACTTATTGATTCTTTTTTTTCAATTTGTAACATTGGGAGGAATTTAATCTATTTTTTTATTAAAGCATTTTATTTGCAAAACATATGCATGAATAATTTTTCAACATTAACCTTTGCAAAGCCTTCTGATCCAAATTTTCCCCTTTCTCCTCACTCTCTACTCTAAATGCCAGGTAGTCCAATACATATTAAATATGTTAAAATATATATTAAATCCAATATATTTGTATATATTTATACAGTTACCTTGTTGCACAAGAAAATTTGGAACAAGAAGGAAAAAACTGAGAAAAAACAAAATGTATGCAAAAAACAACAGAAAGAATGAGAATGCTATGCTGTCATCCATACTCAGTTCCCGTAGTTCTAGCTCTGGGTGTAGATTGCTCTCTTTATCAATGAACAATTGTAACTTGTTTGAATCATCTCATTGTGGAAGAAAACCATGTCTATGAGAACTGATCATCCTATAGTCTTCTTGTTGCCATGTATAATGACCTCCTAGTTAAGCCCATTTCACTTAGCATCAGTTCATGTAAGTCTCTCCAGGCCTCTCTGAAATCATCCTTCTGGTCGTTTCTTACAGAACATTACTATTCCATAACATTCATATTCCATAAATTATTCAGTCATTCTCCAATTGATGGGCACCCATTCAGTTTCCTGTTTCTTATCACTACATAAAGGGCTGCCACAAACCTTTTTTGCACATGTGGGTCCCTTGTCCTCCCTTAAAATCTCTTTGGAATATAAACCCAGCAGAAGCACTGCAGGGTCAAAGGGTATACACAGTTTTTCATCATAGCTCCAAATGGCTCTTTATTCACAATTCCACGAGCAATGCATCAGTGTATCAGTTTTCACATACCCCCTCCAAAATTTGTCATTATCTTTTCCTGTCATCTTAGCCGATCTGACAGTTGTGTAGTGGTATCACAGAGTTTTCTTAATTTCCATTTTCCTGATTAATAGTGATTCGGAGCAACTTTTCAATAACTACAAATAATTTGCATTTCTTCATCTGAAAACTGTCTGTTCATATCCTTTGACCATTTATCAATCAGAGAATGACTTGAATTCTTATAAACTTGAGTCAATTCTGTATATATTTTAGAAATTAGTTATTTATCAGAACCCTTAAATGTAAATGTATTTTCCCAATTCATTGCTTCCCTTCTCATCTTGTCTAAATTAGTTCTGTTTGTACAAAAACTTTTAACTTAATATAATCAAAATTATCTCTTTGTTGGTAAATTATGAGTGCTACTTCTTTCGACACAAATTCCTTCCTTCTCCACAGATCTGAGAGGTAACCTATGTTATGTTCTTTTCATTTGTTTATAATATCATTCTTTATGTATAGATCATGAACCCATTTTAATGTTATCTTGGTATACAGTGTTATGTGTGGGTTAATCCCTAGTTTCTGCTATCCTAGTTTCCAACTTCCCCAGCAATTTTTGTTAAATAGTGAATTCTTATCCCCAAAACTGGTGTCTTTAGGTTTGTCAAACACTACATTGCCATATTGCTGTACTTATTTATTATTTTGTTCTATGAACCTAATCTATTCCACTGATCAACTGCTCTATTTCTTAGCCAGTTACAAATGCTTTCAATGACCACTGCTGTATAATCTTCATAATACAGTTTTAGATCAGGTACAGCTAAGCCACCTTCATTTGCTTTTTTTAAAATTCCCTTAAAATTGACTCTTGAACTATTGCTCTTTCTTCTATAGCGCCTCCCTTATATTCTGAAATCAGGGTCTTATGGGAAAACACATTTTATTCTCTATCCCAAAGTTCATGAAACAACCATTCAAATTGTCACCTACCCATCTAACAATATAGACATGCAAAAAGTTAGGCTGAGTGTGATTAGGTGTGCCAGCAAACTCTAGAGCAAACATTCCCTGAAGGGTAAGGTACACTCTACATGTAGCTATGGAGCATAATTATGTCTCCCTGAAGAGTCTAAACAGATGCCTCCTTTGAGGTAATTATTAACAAACACTCCACTCTGTGTTATCCTTTCTGGATGCCTCTAAGTTAGCCAAAAGTAACTTGTTGACCTGATATTTCATATATCCCTAAATTTGCCATTGTTAATAAATAACATTTTACTTATAAAAAAAAATTCCCTTAAAATTCATTAAATTTTTTTCTTCCAGATTAATTTTGTTGCTATTTTTTCTAGATAAGTAAAATAGTTTCTTGGGAGTTTGATTGGTATAGTATTAAATAAATAGATTAGGTTAGGTAGTATTCTCATTTGTATTATATTAGCATGACCTATGCAAGAGCACTTGAAATTTTTCAGTTGTACAGATCTGACTTTATTTGTGTAGAAAGTTTTTTGTTCACTCACTGTTTCTTGAGGTTCAGTTTGTTTAGTTTCCAGTTAATTTTTGTTCTATTCTCTCCTGGACCTATATTATATGTGGTTCTTATTACATCATGACCTAAAAAAGATGTGTCTATTTTTTTTCTTTTTGCATTTGATTTTGAGGATTTTATGCCCTAATATATGATCAGTTGTTGTGTACATTACAAAAACTGCCAAGAAAAACGTATACTCCTTTTCTACTCCATTCAATTTTCTCCAAAGGTCTATCATATCTATTTTTTTCTAAAATTATATTTACCTTCTTATCTTTTTTCTTATTTATTTTGTAGTTTAATTTATCTAGTTTTGAGAGAGCAAGGTTTAAATCCCCCACTATTATAGTTTTTTTGTCCAATTCTTCTTGCAGCTATCTTTACTTCTCCTCTAGGAATTTGGATGCTATAACACTTGGTGCATATATGTTTAGTGTTTATATTGCTTTATTACCCATGGTACCCTTTGTAAGATATACTTTCCTTCTGTATCTCTTTTAATTAGATCTATTTTTTGCTTGATCTTATATGCTTTTTCCATTTCACTAAATCTATTTTATTTTTTCTCATATAATTTTCCTCATATAATTTCTGTTTCCTTTTCCAAATTTTCCTGCAATGTTCTCTTTTCTTTTCCACATATTTTTCTAACTCTCTTTTAATTCCCTGCTTCAATTCTTTCAAAATAACCTGGTGAGATGGTAATCAACTCATATCATCTTTTGGAGCTTCATCTGGAGATAATTTCCTTGCAGTGTCTTCAGGGTTCCAGATCTGTTCTTCTATTTCTACATAATAATTGTCTGTAGTCACAGTTCTTTTTATTTTTTTGTTGTTGTTTGTTTGTTTGTTTTGCTCATTGTTGAAAGGTTGAGATCTGCTCTTAGGATAAAGGGAAGATTTCCCCAAGCTTTCTCTACAAGTGACACATAAGTGATTGTGTTGAGTTTGTGATGCTAACTTCCAGTGTTGGTGGATGTGGCCAAGTCTCATGTTATTCTGGGGTTCAGAACCTCACTATTTGCCTTTTGTACTTGTGCTGTATTACTCACAGCTAAGCTGTTGATCCACTAGTTTGTAACCCAGATTGAGTAGCCAACACTGCTGCATTTTGGCTAAAATCTTCCTGGTTTCTTTTCTGGCACTCAGATACCACGCAGTCCTGGGCCTCTAATCTGTGCCTGTGCTAAGTCACCTTCCCCCACATTACTGCCACTCCATGCGCAAATAAAACAGACCTTTTCTGAAGTCCTTCAAAAATACCTTCTGCTGGAAATTTGTTACACTTTAAATATTTGTGGGTTCTGTCACTCTAAAAGCAGTTCAGAGTTTAGTGATGATCTGAGGGATGTCAAGAAGAGTTTAGCTAAAGACATGTCTCCTCTCCACCACATGGCTTTGCCCTGTTTGACTGGTTCTTGATGTCTCATTGAGTCATTTACTTAAATTTGTTCAATTCTAATTTTTAGTGAATTATTTTGTTCACTCAGCATTTTAATCTCCTTTTGCATTAGGCAATTAAACTTTAATTTTATTTTTTGGATTTTCCTTTAATTTTATTAAAGTTTTCTTTTTTATTTACACACTGTATGCATAATTTTTCTACATTGACCTTTGCAAAATTTTCTGTTCCAAATTTTTCCGTCCTTACCCTCACCCTCTTCCCTAGATGGCAAGTAGTCTAATACATGTTAAATATGTTAAAATGTATGATAAATCTAATATCTGTATACATATCTATACAGTTATCTTGCTGCACAAGAAAAATCAAATCTAGAAAGAGGAAAAAAAAAACCTAAGAGGGAAAACAAAATGCAAGCAAACATTCACAGAAAACATTAAAAAAAGCTACGTTGTGGTCCACACTCAATTCCTACAGGCCTCTCTCTGGATGTATATGACTTTCTTCATCGCTGAACAATAGGAACTGGTTTGAATCACCTCATTGTTGAAGAGAGCCATGTCCATCAGAATTGATCATAATATAGTCTTGTTGCTGAGTATAATGATCTCCTGGATCTGCACATTGAACAGCATCAATTCATGCAGGTCTCTCCAGGTCTTTCTGAAATCATCTTGTTAGGCATATCCTACAGAACAATAATATTCCATAACATTCATATACCATTATTCAGCCATTCTCCAATTAATGGGCATCCACTCAGTTTCCAGTTTCTAGGCACTACAAAAAGGGCTGCCATATAAGTTTTTGCATATGTGGGTCCCTTTCCCGCCTTTAAGATCTCTTTGGGATACAATCCCAGTAGAAACACTGCTGTTGGGTCAGAGGGTATGCAGAGTTTGATAACTTTTGGAGCAGAGTTCCAGATTGCTCTTCAGAATGGTTTGATCCATTCACATTTCCATCAAGAATATATCAGTGTCCCAGCCTTCCCACATCCTCTCCAACATTCATCGTTATCTTTTCCTGTCACCTTAGCCAATCTGACAGGTGTGTAGTGGTATCTCAGAGTTGTCTTAATTTGCATTTCTCTGATCAACAGTGATTTGGAGCAACTTTTCATATAACTAGTGAAAAGGGTTGTCAACCAGGAGATCATTGTACGTAGCAACAAAAAGATTAGATGATGATCAATTCTGATGGATGGGATTCTTTTCAACAATAAGATGATTCAGGCCATTTCCAATGATTTTCTGATGAAGAGAGCCATCTTCACTTAGAGAAAGGACTGTGGGAAGTGAGTGTGGTTCCCAATATAGCATTTTCATTCTTTTTGTTGTTGTTTGCTTGCATTTTATTTTTAATTTTTCTTGTTCAGCAAGACAATTGTATAAATTTATATGCATATATTGGATTTGACATATATTTCTACCATGTTTGATATATATTGAACTATTTGCCATTTAAGGAATGGGGTGGAAGAAGGGGAGGAATTGGAACACAAGGATTTGCAAGGGTTAATGTTGAAGAATTACCCATACATATGGCTTTATTTATTAAAACTTTTTATTTTCCAAAGTTATGCATGAATAATTTTTCAACATTGACCCTTGCATAATCTTTTTCCCCAATTTTTTCTCTCCTATCCTCCACCCCTTTCCCTAGATGTCAAGCAATCCAATATGTATACTTATGTCTTGAAAAATAAAAGCTTTAATAAAAAAATAAAGAAAAGTGTGTTCAGCCCAGGTCAGATAAACTCTGGAAAGACAGTGAGAGAGTATTAATCAGAGCAAATCAGCAACTAAGACCCTCAATCCTGGCTCAGTAGAGGAGTAAATCAGTGGGGCAGGCCCCTTGAACCATTTCAGAAGGTAAACTCTGGGAAACCAGGCTGTTCCCTGAAAAGAGTATGCAAAGCTACCCCCCCACACAAACACAAGGGCCCTCTGTGCTCAAAACCAAGGTTCAGAGCTTCACAAGAAGGTTGGGACAGCACCACCTTTACCCCAGGAGCACATCTCAATCTTAAAAGTAACAAAGAGGAAATAGCAAAAGAAAAGGAAAAAAAAATAAGCAAGAAACAGAAAATAATCTTAACCATTGAAAGCTACTATTGTGACAGGGGGCAAACCAAAATACAAACACAGATGAGGGCAGAAGGTCTACAGAATAAATCTCAAAGAGTGATATAAATTGTTTTCAAACCTAAAGAGACTTCTTGAAAATGCTCATAAAAGACTTCAATAGGCAAATAAAAAAATGTAGAAGAAAAATGAGAAAATAAATGAGGGGTATGCATGAGAGCTAACAATTTGGAAAAAGAAGGGGAAAAGGGGGTCTGAAAAAAAATTCCTTAAACAGTAGAATAAACCCAAATAGAAAAAGAGATACAAAAGATA
>JAJPUD010009621.1:0-26808 GCA_023553655.1 Myrmecobius fasciatus
ATTCTAGCTGGATAGCTTATTCTTGGCTGTAATCCAAGTTCTTTTGCCTTTTTGGAATATCTGATTCCAGGCCCTTCTATCCTTCAACGTGGAAGCTGACAGATCCTGTGTAATTCTACTGACAGTTCTTCTGTATTTGAACTGTTTTTTTTTTTAGCAGCTTGTAACATCTTTTCCTTGGTGCGATAGTCCTGAAATTTGGCCACGATATTCCTTGGGGTTTTAATTTTGGGGTCTCTTTCAGGAGCTGATCGGTGGATTCTTTCAATACCAACTTTGCCTTCTGATTCTAAAACATCAGGGCAATTCTCTTTCATGATTTCCTGGAAGATAGCATCAAGGTTCTTTTTTTCATCAGGGAGTCCAATAATTCTTAGATTGTCTCTCCTAGATCTCTTTTCCAAAGCAGTTGTTTTTCCTAGGAGATATTTCATATTTTCTTCTATTTTTTCATTTTTTTGTTTTTGTTTGACTGATTCTTGAAGTCTTATTGAGTCATTCATTTCAATTTGTTCAATTTTAATTTTTAAGTTATTATTTCCTTCAGTTATCTTTTTTAGCTCCTTTTGTAACTGGCCAATTGAATTTTTTGGTTCATTGCATTCTTTTTCCATTTTGCCAATTTTGTTTTTCAGTGAATTGTTGTCTTTTTCCAATTCACTTATTTTTCAGTGAATTGTCTTTTTCCAATTCACCAATTTTGTTTTTCAGTTAATTGTTGTCTTTTACCAATTCACTATTTTTATTTTCCAGTGAGTTGGCGAGTTTTTCCAATTCACCAGACTTATTTTCCAGTTTTTCACATCTCTGTTTCAGGGTGATGTTTCCTTCTTGCACTGCTCTCAGTTTATTTCCCCAATCTTCTTCTAGCTCTCTTTTGAGATTCTTTATGCAATCTTCCAGGTAAGCTTTCTGAAAGGGAGACCAGCTTAAGTCCACCTTTGTAGCTCTATCTAGGATTGTTTTCAGAATCTCAGGATCTGGGGACTGCTCTAGTTTCTCTCCGTAAAACTGTCTATGGTGAGAGCTCCCTTCTTCTTGCTCATGATGGTTAGCTGAGGTATCAGTCACCAGCAGGGAATTCTGCAGCAGCAGCAGCAGCAGCAGGGATTTCAATTTTCCCTGGGGCAATTAGCCAAGTTGACTTCTGGTCTGGGGCTGATCTGACTAGATCCACACTAGGACCACACTTTCAGCTGCTCTCAATCCACCCTTTATCAAAGGTAGACCTGCCAAAGCACCTGCCCGCAAGCAGAGCAAAGTGGCCCAAGGGTCTCCCAGGGACTTCCTGGCAGCCTAAAATCTTCTGGTCCATTCCAACCCCGGACTTGCACCCCGGCTGCGCACTGGCGTCTGAGCGCCGGGAGCTGCTCGATCCCCAGCCCGTCTAAAACTGACCTCAGAAGTTCTTTCAAAGTAGATATTTGATAGAAGTGCATTGTAGTCCAAGTATTTGGTGAAGCCCTCACTCCAGAACCAGTTCAGAGGCTCAGTTTGTCTGTGTCTGAGGGAAGGTCTCAGGAGCTTACAGAGAAAGCTATCTTCAGTTCGCCATCTTGGCTCAGCCCCCTCTCAATAACTTTCTTACCACAGACAACCATTCATGCTTTTTGAAACTCAGGTTACCTATCCCTAAAATAGAGATGATAGCAATGATATTCTCTACTTTATGGGATTGTCATAAGGCTCATATGATATTACATAAGTGTAGGTTTGTACACTTAAAAGCATCATAAATCAGATGTTAGTTTAAACATCTTAGGAATAGGATTTTTTTTTTTTATTTTCATGCTCAGTGTCTAGCACTATATCTTATATATAGTAGGTGTTTTAAATAAATGTTTGTTGATTAAAAACATTTGATTCATACTTTTTTCTTGAACATAGTAGATGTATATTAATTTGAATAAACAATGGATGAATGATAATGTAATTGTACTGAATATTATTAGAAGACATAAAAATAAAGATACAATGATATTTGGGTAAATAAAATGTATGCATGTATTCAATTTAATTTAGCAAATACCTATAAAGCACCTACTATGTATAAGACATTATGCAAGGTGTTAGAGACTAGAAATATAAAAAACAATCCACATACATAAAAGGACACATAGAACTCTATACGATGATAAATTCTTAGGAGAGGTCAAACAGTGGAAGAAAAGATGCCTCAAAAAAGAGAGTAGCTCTACCTAGAAGGTAGAAGAATAAGGGAAAGATTTATGAAGATTAAATTATTTTAAATAGTTTATTTTTAACACTCAAGGGTTCTGATAAAAGCCTCGTTTATAAAATATATAAAGAATTGATTCAATTTTAGAAAGATACAAGCTATTATCTAATTGATAAATGGTTAAGGGATTTCAACAATTTTCAAAGAAATTAAAGCCATTTATAGTCATATGAAAAATGCTCTTAATCACTATTTATTAGAGAAATACAAAATAAAGACATCTCTGAGGGAGTTCACACTTCTTAGATTGGCTAAAATGACAGAAAAAATTAATGGAGGGGATGTGTGAAAACTGGGGCCATAATACATCCTTAGTGGAGTTGTGAAATAATTAAACTATTCTGGAGAGAAATTTGGAACTATGCCCAAAGGCATATCAAACTGTGTTTCCCTTTGATCCAGCAGTGTTTCTACTGGGTCTGTATATCAAAGAGATCATAAAAAAGGGAAAAGGATCGACATGTACAAAAATGTTTGTGGCAGCCCTTTTTTTGTAGTGGCAAGGAACTAGAAACTGAGTGAATGCCCATCAGTTGGAAAATGGCTGAATATGTTATGGTATATGAATGTTATGGAATATGAATGTTTTATATGAAATGATCAGCAGGATTAATTATTCTATAAGGAACTATTTCAGAAAGACCTATACACTTAAATTTATTTTTGCAAAGTGAAATGAATAGAACAAGGAGAACATTGTACACAGCAGCAACAAGATTTTGTGATGATCAACTGTGATGGACAACATAGCTCTTTTCAACAACGAGATGATTCAGGCCAATGACAATATACTTGTGATGGAGAGAGTCATCTGCATCCAGAGGGAGAACTGTGAGGATTGAATATGCATCACAACACAGTAGTTTCACCTTTTTGATTGTTGTTGTTGTTGTTCTATGCTTACTTATTGTTTTTTTTCCTCTCGTTTTTTTTTCCTTTTTGATATGATTATTTTTTTATGCAGCTTGATAAATGTAAAAACATTTTGAGAAGAATTGTACATGTTTAACTTATAGTGGATTACTTACTATTTAAGGGAAGGGGAATGTTGAAAAGGAGAGGAAAACATGAACACAATGGGTAAATGCTGAAAACTATCTTTGTATGTGTTTTGAAAAACAAAAAGTTATTATTAAAAATGTTAAGTTTTTTTGTTTTTTGAAACAAAAGTTTCTTTTCTTTTGTTTTACTTTTTTTTTAAATTGATCTATGCATCTTACTATCACCTTTGGGATTCAGAAAATACTTCAATATGTAGCTGAGTAGTCCAGCAAAACAATCACATTACCCACATGTTAGAATATGTGTCTCATTCAGATAGATATAATTGCATATAATTTATAGTTTCTCTTCATCCTTCCCCCAACTTCTCCATAGGTCAAATCCTTGTGTTCCTTCTCATCTATTCCAACAGCTTCAACCATTCATCTGTATTCAAAAAGATCTTAGATAGAATCTCTAGCTGTTGTCTGATTTTTTGGATTCCCAGACTTTTATTTCCCACCATTTATAAGATCCCTTCACTTGGATGTCCCTGTGACATTGTAGATTCAAGTCATCCCAAATTGAGTTCATTATAATTCTTAAATCTATTCCTCTTATCTTCATATTTTAATCTATAATTCCACTTTTCTTTGAAATCTTGGAGTTATCTTCTGCTCTCCTTTTCTTTACATCTCCAATCTGATTAGATATTGAGTGTTGCTAATTTCATTTTCATTGCATCTCTTATACTGATCCCCTGCTCTTTTCCCCCTCTACCACAAGCCTGGTTCATGTCTCTACCCAAACTTGAACACCCAGCAATAGTGTTTTTGTAGATTTGACCATTCCATGTCTTACGCCCTTCCAAGTAACGTTTCCTACTGTTTTTATAATAATTGTTCTCATGCATAAATTTAGGGATTTCTATGTCTTCCCTCCTTATCTGCTGAACTTTTACTTATCATTTAAAATCCAAATCAAACACTATTCTGTACACACGCTGGTACACACACACACACACACACAATTTTGCTCAGAACATTATTCCCTGATACCCACAAGGACCAACTTTTCCTTTGCAGTCCTCAAATAGCATGCCATTTTGTAACTGTAAAATGTATTTTTATGTATAGTGTAATTTATTCTATTAATTTGGTGTTTTAAATTCTTTAGATTGTAAACTTCATGAAAATTTGTGAAAAGTCTGTTTTTTTGGATGTTCAATGTCTTCTAGAATCTAATAGAGTGTTCTAAATATGAACATGTTTAATCACTGTTTATTGATTTGCTTTGCCATAGCTGGGTTGTAAAGCAAGATAGTTAAATCCAATTCAGCAAATATGAATTATTTTCAAAAAATGTACAAAGTGCCAAACTAAGCACTGAGAACACAAAAGTCAACCTAAAAATAGTCACTATCTTCAAGGAGTTCACTGAGCAAGGATTCTTAGCCTGGAGTCTATGAACTTTAAATACATGTTGAAAACTGCTAACTACATTATTCTATGTATTTTATTGTATGCATTTTAAGTATTATTCAGAGAAGAGATCCATGGGCTTCATAAGATTGTCTATGATAATAAACAGTTTAATGATTACCTATAAGATAAAATACTAGGATCCATTATTTTATTAAACTACAAAAAATAATTATTTGCCTAGCTATATAATAATCTTTATAATGAATAATAGCTGAATTATTTCTTATTCAAGGACTCACTAACTTCATTGAGAAATTAGAACAAGATGATGATAGTGATAATGAGTATAATGATGGATATTAAAGTGCTTTGAAAAATATAAAAGACCAAACAAATGTAAAGTATTTCATTTCACAATGGCAGAATCAGAATAAAAATTTTTTAAAGCCATACCATGTTAGAATAATCACAGAAAAAATTATGCTATAAAGTTCAAAAGGTATTTTCCCTAGAAGATTCTAGGTTTCAGAAAATCAATTATATGTGCTTTTATTGCTGTTCAATATTGTCCAACTTTTCATGACCCTCTTTAGTGTTTCCTTGGCAAAGACATTGGAGTGGTATGTTATTTCATTCTCCAGCTCATTTTATAGTTGAGAAAATAGAGGCACGTGGGATTAAGGGATCTGCCCCAGGGTCACGCTGCTAATAGGTCACACAGCTGTCTGAGGCCAGATTTAAACTCTCTTTGATGATGAGTCTTCCTGGCAAGGCCTGGTACTCTATTTACTATGCCATCTAACTGCTCCAGCAATTCATTTGTAAAAGATGAATGAGAAGTGACTGTAGTAGGCAGTGAGTGTAGTAGGTCAATGAAAGCCTTTAAAATGTGATCTGACAGTCCAATAAATTGTAATCTTAGGTTTTGTTAATATATCTCACAAAGTGAGAATATTGTGTTCTGTCCTAATAAAGGTATATTTATATTGCTGTGCCTAATTTGGAGCACCATATTATATTTTTAAAAAAGATATATCTCATTTTTCCTCAACTACTTGTAAAATAATTTTAACATTCTTAAAAAAAACTTAAATTCCAAATTCTATCCCTTTCATCCTCCACTCATTTATCAGTGAAATGGCAAGTAATCTGATAAAGGTTATACATGCACAATCTTATATAACCTTTCCATAAGGACTATGTTTTAATAAGAACACTGCTAAATAGAAGCACATCAGAAGGAGCATGACTGAGACCATGAAGGGATTAGAATAGGAATCAGAATTACATCCCCTTTGGCAGTCTTTAGTAAAGCCTGTGGACTTTTTTTTTCAGAATAATGTTATTAAATAATTAAATAAAAAAAAATATATAGGATTGCAAAGAAAACCAATTACATGAAATTAAGATGTAATTTTCCCATTCAAGTTCATGAGGCCCCTTAAATCAATCCTCAAACATTTAGGATATCCATTGGCCCCAGATTAAGCACTCCAGCATCAGAAATAATCTCTGACAAAAATTATTTGAGTCAACAGATATTTTAGAGTGTACAAAAGAAGTCTTAAATGAGATATAATATCTAACAAAAACAAAAAATGGAAAGATATAAGAAAATATGACATATAATACCTATTATCACATATTTGAAGTTTATTATATACATGACAAATTTGAGGTATTCTACATAGTATTAGAGAGCTGAAATAAGATCAATGATTAGAAATTACAGGCCAAAAAGTTTCATGTTAATAAGTAAAAAAGTAAAAAATATAAATAACCAAATGTAATGTAGTATGTCTTCAGTTTACTGAATTCCTATCATTTGTTATCTTGAATCAAAATATATATGATGACTTTGTTAGAAAAGAGAGATGCAGAGGGAATTTCTTCATAGGGAATGCTTTAGCCTGGATAGTTTAGTGGGTACCTTTCAGTTTTATGATTTTATGTTCATAAACATAGGTGGAACAAGTATTATCATCTCCATTTGACAGACAAGGAAACCAAGACTCTGACAATTTAACTTTTTTCCCAAAAATACATAGATGGAATAAGTATTATCATCCCTTTTTGGCAGACAAGGAAACCAAGACTGACAATTTAACTTTTTTCCCAAAAAATAACTATTTAGTTCAGAAAATATAAACTACCATTAAGATTCCTGATTCTTAATGTATCAGCAGTAGACCACAAAGTTGATACTCTTGAAACAAACTAAAGATTGGTTTTAATATGTTCATAGAATTTAAAAGATGCATATTAATCTTTTCAGTGACATAAACATGAATACAATCACACATACTGTGAACAGCAGCATCTTTTAATACTAAGGCAATCAATGTGTAAATATTCTTTGGGGAACTTATACATAGTTGCAAATCAAGCAGCAGTAAAATATAAAGGAACACTCTTCCCATATGTACTGCTCATGATTAGGAATTCATGGGATTTAATCCCAAGGGGTTACAATGTTTGGTTTTTGCAAAGGGGAATAGTAATAAACTCTAATAGAAACCATGTTTCTGTCCTGGTTCCATAAAGGATTACAGTATTATTCATAATTCTATATGTTTTACATATGAAAAGGGAATACAAACAAGTGAAGGAAAAAATGCAAGAATCATAGATTTGTTTGAACATTTCAGGGCATAAATGGTAACAAGGAAATCTCCATGTGATATGAAAATGGCTAAGGAAAACCACATAAGGCAATCTCATGCTTATGGCATGCAGTGAAAAAAAGAATAACTTGCTGGAAGCTTTTCAACAAGTAACAAGAGAATACTGTGAGTCTTAGGAAATGAACAGGAAACATGATGTGTTAAAACACTATTTAAAAACAAAGTCATAAGTGGAGGTTGATTGACTTTGGTGTTTTCTAATGATAGTTAAGTCACCTGGTTACAGGTCAATTAAATCTTATCTTATTTGGAAAGTAAATTTGATCTCTGAAAATAATAGGCAAGCTCTTACTCTATTTGAGTACAATGTATTGGGGGAAGGGAAGTAGAAGGAGACATAAAATAATCTTCAAGAATCCATTTAAAAATAATTTAGCAAGAAGATGTAGGATCCATTTAAAAATAATTTAGAAAGAAAACATATGAAGCTGTCATAAAATCAAAGGTTTAGAAATGGAAGAGGCCATCTAATCTACAATTTTATTTTAGAGCTAAGGAAATGGAGGTCTGGTGATTGAGACTGGCTCAGGGTTATGTATGTGGTCATTAGAACAGATGGGGTTTGAACTTAGTTCTCTTACTTTCTGTCCAGTATATTTTACACTAACCCATACTGCTATTTGTGATTTCATCCTAAATTTTTATTTAAACATAATAAGGCTCTATGTATATCACTTATTAATGTGCAGAGCATTTTCACAATCATCTTCTCAGTTCAAACTTACCATATCTGTGTGATAGGTTCTTTTTTTACAGGTGAGAAAACGCATTCAGAAAAAAAAAATAGATAACTTATTCAAGGTGGAGTGAGGACTCCAAGGTAAGTTCTTGGCAAATTAGTTGAAGGTATCTTTCCTTCTATTACTCTCCTTCTCCTAGCCAGGTCCATCCTTTAGGAATAAATGAGTTTATCAGAATGTATTATGACATGGGTCAAAAGCATTATCTACTTTAGAACTAGCTCATTATGAGTTGTTGTGACAATTTAATCCGTTTTGTTGTTGCTTAGTCTGCTATTGTTTTGTTCTTTTTTTTTGTTTGTTGTTTCAGACATGCCTATCTCTTCAAGACCACGTTTGTGGTTTTCTAGGTAAAGATACTAGAGTGGTTGGCCATTTCCTTCT
Organism: Myrmecobius fasciatus; assembly: GCA_023553655.1. Classification (NCBI taxonomy): domain Eukaryota; kingdom Metazoa; phylum Chordata; class Mammalia; order Dasyuromorphia; family Myrmecobiidae; genus Myrmecobius; species Myrmecobius fasciatus. The sequence continues at coordinate 8,453 of JAJPUD010009621.1, forward strand.
CCAGCTCATTTTGCAGATGAGAAAACTGAGGCAAACCAGATTAAGTGACTTTTTTCAGAAGAACATAGCTAGTAAAGGTCTGAGGTCATATTTGAACTCAGGAAGATTAGTCTGCTAATTCTAGGGTTAATACTCTATTCACTGTGTTACTTAATGCCCTTATTTCAGTGTAAATAGGCTAATGTCTCCTGCCTATATTTATGTCCTCCTCAGCCCAAGTAACTGTGCAAATCAAAAGGTAGAGTCCATACTATCTTAAGATCTCAAAGGCCAATGACAAACTATCTTCCTAACCTTTTCTAGATTGCATGGCTTTTCTTAGCCAAAGAAAAAAATATATTTTTCATATTATATTTTCTAGTTTATTTTCTAATTTTCTAGTTTCCTTTTACTCTCTGAAATGTTCAACTATCTCTAGGATTCTTGAACTTTTCTTTCACTTTCAGTTTTTTATTCTCTTTTCATGAAAAAATATAAAGATATATCAATGATAAAATAGCATCAAAAACTGCCAGCAATAGAATATTTGTGAAATCAATATTCTATATACGATTTTGTTATTCTGTGTAAAATGGATTGTATTCAGAAGTACACTTCATAAAAGCAAAACACAATAAAAAACCTCTCTTCAGTGTAGGTCATCTATTGTTTCCCCACGGTTTGTAATAATCAACAATGACAATTTTGGGGGGGCAGTCTTGTGTCTTAAACTGTAAGAAGTGAGTTCTTTCACTTCATAAATTTAAGGACTCATACTCACTCTGACAATACTGTGAAGTATCAGATAAAGAATTTGATGGAGGTAAACTCTATATATAGTTATTGAAAAAATGGTTTAGCTTGAAGTAAATTAAATTTGTAGTCATAAGATTATAATTTAAACCTAGATTCAATTTTCACCTTTACAATTTACTATCTCTGCAAATTTTGACAAATCAGTCTACCTTTTCTGAGCTTTGACATTCAATACTAACAAAGAGGATGATCTAAATCAGAGAATCTAAATGTAGGCTCACTGATTTTTTTTAAATAAACATTTTCATAATTTCATTTCAATTGGTTTCCTTTATAATCCTATTATTTTATTTTATACATTCAAAAACATATGGATAAATGTTCATAGTTTTAACCACAATTCCAAAGAGACTCATGGCATGCAAAAAGATGAAGGATCCCTGGTCTGTAGAGTCCTCTTTACCACTAAGTGCAGAAATGACATTTTAAATAAATAATTTTCTCATTTATATTTTCAAACTTAATTAAGTTCCAGTACAATGCTACATTTTTCTTTTCAAAATTCTCTCAAAAGTTCTTGCTTTAGAAACACATGCACAAAATAATCTATATTTTTTTCATATCTATCTTACTTTATTCCATTGTTCAAGCTTGTTTCTGAGTTGAAAATATAATAGTATTCTATGCCTGATCACAGCATACATTTGTCATAAAGGTTGTCATGGCCTTCTTAAGATTTCTCTTTTCCCTAGTATTTCAGAGGTAATGATTAATGAAATGCTGTTGATTATTTCAAATACTCAGAACCCAGACATATCCCACGGAAAAATGTCTCCTGGTGACAGAAAGTAGTTAATTCTAACTACTATACAAGTACTATGTGTACTTGTTATTTTAGAAGTGTTGCTTCAATAACACAGACTTCTTTTTAAAGACTGAAGGTAAGTATACATGAAACTTCTGAGTATGAAAAATCTTAATCCTTTCTGAATTCAAGAATTTAATATTTCCTGTCCTATTCACAAAAAGAGGTTTTTTTTTTTCCTTTGTTTTTTTCTGTTAACAAATGTATAATAAAATGTTGAGGAACAATGAAAATAGAAAAACTTATGGTGAGCATTAGTAGCTTGCATCATAAAATCATGTATAAATAATAAATGGCATAAAACATAAATGGTATCTTTGCTAATTTAAACAAAAAAACAATTCCAATAGACTTTTGGTGGAAAGTGCCATCTGCATTCAGACAGAGAACTATGGACACTAAATGTTGAGGATAGTATTTTCACCTTTTCTTTGTAGTTGTTTGTGTCTTTTTTTCTTTCTTGTGTTTTTTCCCCTTTTGATCTGGTTTCCCTAGCAGAGCATAATGAATATAGAAATATGTTTAGGAAAATTATCCATTTAACTTACCAGATTGCTTGCTGTCTTGAAGGTAGCAGGGAGGGAAGTAGAAAAATTTGGAACACAAGGTTTTTCAAAGGTGAATGTTGAAAACTGTCTTTTTATGTATTTGAAAAAATAAAATATGATTGAAAAGAAAAGAACTGATGGACTTTGAGTGCAGGTTCAAATATATATTTTTTTCAATTATCTTATTCTTTCTTTTTTTCCTTTTTGGTCTGTTTTTTCTCTGATACAATGGCTAATATATATTTTACCTGATATCACATGTGTGAGCTATCAAACTACCTATCATCTTCAGAAGAGGGAAGAAAGTGGTGAGAAAAATTAGAACTCAAAATCTTGTAAAATGAATGCTAAAAACATTCTTGACATGTAATTTAAATATTAATTAATATAAAAATAAGTAAAACTTTAGTCATAATTATATGAGTAATTATAAATTACAAATAGTAAAAGAGACTTGCTTTACTAAGGAAAAACCATACAAAATTCAATTTACCTAACATTTATTGACCACATGGATATGTGCAACACCCTGGACTATAAACTAAATCATTTACCTTACAATTTGTAATGCTTAATACTTGAAAAGGAGAGATAGATCAACAACTGTCCAAATTTTATCACCTTGAAAAAGACATAATTTACTCACATTCAACTTACAATATTTTTTCAAAAGAATTTTCAACTCTAATATTGCAGGATATCTGATTCCCTCTTGAGGAGATTGTTAGTCTTTCCTCTCTAGAAAAGAAAAAAAATAATAATACTCCACAAATTCAAGATTCTTTAGTCAGAGAAGCAATGTTCTGTTGGCTATAAAATGTTCTTTTGTCAAGGATATGGAGAATACCCATGGGAAATATTGGGGCTAAATAAGACTTTTAAAGGAGCTACACATTCTCTGTCACAAAATAAATGAAATAATAAGCATTCCTTTGAGCTGGAATTCCAAACAATCTTAATTTACTACAAATTTGTAATTAACAACCAACGAATCATGTTAGGAAGAGTATCAATACAGTAAGGGGTACACAGTCATTACAATTAATTCCTGAGTCCTGAGGAGTGGCAAGTGCAAGCTGTTTTCATGTTTCAGTCATTAGGGATGAGATTGTTTTTGCAGCTGAAGTGTTAAAAGCAGTTAAGTAACTAATAGAGATGCTGAACTTTGAAAAAGAGCCACTGCTCTTAAATTCTGCAAAAAAAAAAAAACTGTTGTTGCTAAGCTATTTTAACAAAGAAATCATAGTCATTTTATCTGGGGAAGTGCAACTTTGCAATTGTATTTTAATTAAAATAAAAATTTATGGTGAAAATGAAAACAGAATAGTAGACTCATTTCCTGCTTAGTTTCCCACCAATAGTCATGAAGCCAGCCTTGAATCAAATATGAAACTGTTCAGTTTAGGGCTATTTAAAGAATACACACACTTACAGCTAACAAATTGAATTTTTAAAAAAAAGTGCAAGCCAATTGATTCTTTACTTCCAAAAATCGTGGAACTCATATCTTATATCCCTATGAAGAATGTGGTGTTGTGGAAAGAGAATTTGACTGGAAATCAGGAAAAAAAATAGTATTCTAATGCCAACTCTGCCATTAGTAAGCTAGGTACATTAAACATGTTATTTAACCTCTTGATGTCTATTTCATTATCTGTGAAAAATGGATCATGAGATTCACTTTGAACATCTATGACGTTATTGTGAGGATCTAATGAGATGGAAGGTTCAAACATTAACAGGTGAATAACTCAGAAAGTAGCATTAAATAATGGAAATTATACAGGATTTGGAGTGAGAGGACCTAGATTTGAACTTCAAATCTTTTCCTTATTGCTTGTGGGGAAATAGTAAATTTTGCTTAGGAAAATAGAAAATTCTTTAGGACTCCATTTACTTATTGTAAAATAAGGTGGGTGAGAGTGATGGATTAAATATGCTTTAAAGTCCCTTACAATCCTCAATATATACAAGGCAACCTGATACCGTAGATAGTCATTTGAAAGCCAGATAGCTTCATTTTAAATCTAACCTGCTATTTTATTACCCTTACAAATTTAAACAGGTCACTTAATTAATCTGGGGCTTACTTTCATAATTTTTAAAATGAGGCATTAGAACAAATGACTTTTAAATTCTTTGAAATCATTCTATTCTTTACCAATTAAAACATATTATTGCTATTCAACAAGCAACTTACTGATTTTGCGTATGTACTTAATTGAATTTGAGAGTTGTAAGATTACACAAAGGCCACATACTTCAAAGTAATACCAAAACATATTTTTTAACATCTCCAATAATTGATAATTCAGTCTCCATAATATCTCCATTTTTCTTAAGATTTCATGTTAATTTTTTTTCCAAATCTAGGCACAATAGATATACTTCAGTGTATAAAGTACAACAACAAATAGAATTGATTAAAAAATAAACAAACAAACAAACATAGAGGGACAGCTGGATGGCATAGTGGATAGAGTGCCAGTTCTGAAGTCAGGAGGACCTGAGTTCAAATTTAGCCTCAGACATTTTCTACTTCCTAGCTGTGTGGCCCTAAGCAAGTCACTTAACCTCAAGTGCCTCAGCAAAAAAACAAAAACAAACAAACAAAAACATACTTGAATACATACATGAAAGACATGAAATGGATTGATTATAATAATAGTTTTCTTGGAAGATGATATACTCCTTCTGGTATTATTTCCATTTCTCAAAAAGTATTTGAATCCCAATCACATCTCCTCTTAGGAACTATCATCAATGTAAAGTTAAATGTCAAACAATAAATCCAATTTCATTCCTGTAGAATAAAATTTTGTTTGTGGTTTGCTCTATGTGATAATTTTCCTCTCTTTTGCCTGGCTTGTAATAACTTTCATCTATGTTACTAAAAACAAAATATGTGCTATAAAAGGATTAATATTTACCCACATTGATATCAGAAATAATATTCACTGAAATATAAAGAGAATTAATTCCCCAAAAAAGAATTTGATAAAAGTTTTGAGTTCTGTCCCCATCTTTAGAATAGATTCAGACTCCCAAGATGAACAAGAATATATATATCTCATTTAATATCAATTTATCCCACAAAAAGAGAATGATAGGTAAATAATTAATTTAGAAGAATTAATGTGTATAAATAATGGGCAATAAGCTAAACAATTTGGCAATTTTATTAAGAAGCCACCTTGATCGAGAGTACTTGAATCAGGGCTTTGCTGTATCTGTTAATTAAACACATATTCATTAAACAACTCTTAAAAATGACATTATGATAGATGTAAAGTCATACAAAGATAAAAAGAAAACATTTCTTTGTACACAAGTTTATATTTTATTTGAGGAAACAACATGTACAATATAAGGAAATACAATGGAAAAAGGGAGTAAAAAGGAAGAAAATTAAGTATATGTATATATGTAACTATATATTATATTTATCATATTAAATTATATATTACAAGTAGTATTAACAGCTGGGAGAAGAAAAGTTTCTTGAAATTGTGAGTTAAAATTTGTAAGAAGCTAGAAATGCAAAGAAGCAGATATGAGAAGAGTATATTTTAGACATGGGGGATAGTGTACAGAAGTTTTTATTGCTTTTAATTTATATTCAGAGAAGTATAGTAAAAAACCCAATATTTGGACTCAAATAATTCAAATCAAATCATATCACCCTAATTAAAAATCCTACTTCTTCATTTATGTGACTATGAACAAATTACTTAATTAAAATCTATGAGTCTCATGTCTCTTATTTAATTAATAGGGCTGATGAAGTGATCTCTGAGATCCCTAATTGTTCTCAATATATAAGCCTTTGTTTTTATATTCTATTTCCTAATTTTTCTTTTGTTTGCAACAAATTGGGTTTTCTTATCTTCTGCATTTCTTCATGCTCCTTTGTTTTGTTGTATAGTTTCATCTATATATATTTTAAAATATATTTGCAATATTTTTATCCTCCTCCACTTATTTCTTATATTTTTATTTTCTCCTTTTCTCTCTTAGGCAATTTTTTTTTTCATTTTCAGTTAATTTTGCTTATAATAATTTGATTTTTGTTAATTTTCCCCCACAACCTCTAATTTATCCATTCCCATTTATCTGCTCTAGAACAAATTTTATAACTTTATTTAATGTATTTATCTTTCTTTTTCTGTGACTGTATTAAAGGAAAACTTATTTGTTTGGAGATATAAAGTCTGATAAAAAATAAAAGCAAGCACAACTCACACAACTATCAGATACAATCTTCATGACATTACATTAATCATGAATACAATGTTTCTTTTTCCTTATAAAGCAATTTTAGCAACAGTGTAACTTGAAGTAAATTTTTATTTAAGATATCAAATATGACATCATATGTATTTGAAGATATTATAGACAAAGTTTATAACAACCTATTCTTTTTTTAGATAGCATTATCCCATTTTCATTCCTTCAGTCAATACTTGCTATTACTTCTTTGAAAAGTAAACAAATATTAATCTATATACATAGAGATTATGAATTAACAAAGAAAAATCATTGAGGAAAAATCTTACTTCACTTTATAAATTAAGAGATAAATAATGAGAAAAATAAAATATTAATCAAACAAGATTATATTTGACAATACTTTCTGCTGATGTGGAAAAGCCATTTGTTAATGGAAAATATCTATTAAGTTACAATAAATGTCATTTCAATTGCAGACATGAAAATACATAAGGAATTTGCTGTTTTCTCATCTATCTATAGTAATATCATTGAGTCAGGGAAACAATGGAATGTCTCAAATAATCTCACTGGATTGATGAAACACTGCATAAGTGTCTGGGAAATAATTAATTGGCTCCCAAATACATAATGAATAGAAAGTTGTTGACATTTCTTAAATCCTAGAAAAGCAGAGATAAGTATGTATGTATGTGTGTATATGTATATATGCAGACATATATAAATGTATATATACACATTTTTTTCAAATGTAAGAATTTTCAAATCAGTTTTGGGTGGAAGCACCACTATGCTTTCTCCCAGTCTGGGCCCATCTGAAGCATTATTTTCAATTCCAAATATAACATATTAGGAAGACACTGACTGACTAACTCATTCCAAATAAGGGTAAAAAAAAAAGAGTAGATAACATTTGTAGAAAATGGCAGATGAGGATTATTTGAAAAAAATGGGGAAGAGAAAACCTAGGGAGAAGCAAGGGTAATAGCTCTCTTTAAATGAGTTTCATGTTGAAAAGGGAACAGAGATTAGACATGATCTATTGATCTTCATAAGGCAGAACTTGGAGCAACATGTAGAAGTTGCATAGAGAGAGGATTTACCTCAATATATGGAAAGGCTTCCATAAATGTAATTCAAATGACCTTAAGAGGTCCTGGCATTCCCCTTTATCAGAAATCTTCAAATAGAGGGTCATTTTATGTATGTGGAAAGTGGGGTTGAGGATCAGGTGTATGAGACAGAGTGGAGAAAAATTAATGCAGAATTGGAGAGAGAGAGAGAAGAGAGAAAGAAAGAGAAGGAAAGAGGGAGGAAGGGAGGGAGGAGAGGAAGGAAAAAGGAGGGAGAGAGAGACAAAGAGACAGAAAGAGACAGAGGGAGAGACAGAGAAAGAGACAGAGACAGACATAGAGAGAGAGACAGATAGGGACAGAGATAGAGACAGCCAGAGACACAGAGAGACAAAGTGTGTGTGTGTGTGTGTGTGTAAGGGAAACAGTGAAAATTGGAAGCGATATTATAGAAACCTTCATTGACAGATATAATTGACAGGTTAAATTAAGTCATAAATGTAGAATGGGAAGGAATCCAAGAAGTCATCTATTCCAGCTCCCATAAGAAATCCCATCAGAAAATGAGCCTAGAGAATATGACTTGTCCAAAGTCAATAGGTATATGCAAAGAAGGGATTTTAAGTTTGGTTTCCTAATCTGAAGTCTAGCATTTTGTGTTGTTTTTGTTTTGTTTTTTAACAGCAAAATCCTTCCTCTGCAATTACATTTCAACTCTGTGATACTTTGAATCTATAGGTCTTCAAATAAGGAGAGAGAAGGGTGAGGAGGAGAAAAGGGAGAATAATAATAAATTTAAAATAAAGTTCTTCACCTTATATTATGAATAATGACCTCAAAATTGCTTTTCTAGGAATCTATCTACTCGATCTTTGTTTCTAAAATGTTTTTACCAGCTGTCTGCTTCTCAGTTGCCAACATTGGTTATCATATAAGTAATTCAATGTTTGGATATTCTATCAACTTAGACAAATACATATTTGAGATTTAAGATGTTCATTTCCTTTAAACAATTAAAAACCTCCTGCCCAAAAGAGTTAAAGCCTTTATCCTCACTGAAGGAAAATCTTGGCAGACATTTTTCCCCTTATAAGAAGACTGCCAGAGGATAGGGCAAAAATGGAAAGTGGACTTGGCATATGTCCTGAATGTTGATAAAACTGGGCTTCATTTCATAGAAAATCAGATTTTATTTTGAAAGATGTAACTCTGTTTCATCACTGAAGCAAAGAAAACAGTGTTCATAATGTTGGGAACTGAGACAACAATGTTTATGTCAAGAAATAATAATCCAAAAGCAATGAGTATTATATTTTTTCTTTTGTTCAAGAAGTAGAGAATACAGGGTACATTATATAATATTTCATATGTGGTTAGACACCTTTGTTGGTTGATATTTTTATTTTTTTTCCTTAGCAAAAAGTATAGATCCTTGTCACTGAGGGAGAAAATGTGGGGGGGGAAGAAAAGAATATTACTGTGAAAGACATTATAAAATTTACAAGTAAAAATTTTTATTCATCTTCAGCTGACTGTCTTCATTACAAATCAGTCTAAAAGATCAAAGGAACTTTCCTTTGTTATGAAAGTTATGGGATTATACCTCTAAGGCGAAGAGGAATTTCAGAAGTTCTATCTCCCAAAAACCTAATTTTAAAAGCAAGAAAATCAAGCCACAGGGTGATTAAATGTCTTGAACAAGGACATATTAGTAATTAATATCAAAAAGTGAGATCTGACCACAGGGCTTCTGATTACAGAGCCAATGTTCTTATTTGAGAGCTTCCTGTTATCAAGCCTATAAGGGATATAGAGCTGAGCTTGAAAATTGCTAAATAGTAGCCAAACAACAACAATAAACAAACAAACAATGTTAGCATGTTTGGTAGAACTATAGCATAGATTCCTCTTCAATGTCAATTTCTGTATGGATGTGGAAAAATAAATTTTAAGAAAGCAAAACTTGGAATATTAGATACTGTGAAAACAAAGTAGTTGAAAGAAATATTTTCCAGGATATGAGATAAAGCCCACTGATGTTGAAATATTCAGGACTGATCATTGTTGGAAGAGAAAGAGGTATCATTCTGCAGGTTCTAATTCTGAAACATAGCAAATTGGCTAAGTCAATTATGTTTTCAGCATGTTTTTGGTTGCTGTAATTTCATCAATATAAGAATTTCACCTTTTTATGTGAAATATTTCACTTCTTATGTTTAATCGTAACTGACTTTACATGACTCCAAAGTAGGATATTTTTTTCAAAGATACTGCAATAGATTGCCATTTTTCCCCTCACTTCATTTTATAGATGAGGCATTGAGGCAAATAGGATTAAATGACTTGCCCAGAATAATACAGCTAGTTGGTGTCTGAAGCCATATTTGAACTCAGAAAAATCATTCCTCTTGATTCTAGGTCTAGAACTCTACCCACTGTGTCACCTATCTAACACATATAGTACTAAACTCTTCATATGTGCGTATGTTCCCCCCCAAAAAAAAGCTACTCTTTAAAAGTCTATAATTTAAATTTGGATAGATCTTCAAATAGAAATTTCTTTCCTTCCCCTTCCTTTTACCTCTTCTGCTATTGCCCCTCCATTCTTTTCTGTGCACTGGGAAAGATTGTTCTTATTTTTTTTTTTCATTTCAAAAATCCAACCTTTCTAATATACAATCTTTTTTTACATTTTAAGCTTGAAATGATTAAACAGCAGAATGTCACTAAACATAGTGATTCAGAACAGATTAAAATAAAAATGAGTGGTTGAGAATAAGAAGAATAATGTTAGCTAATGCTATGATTAGGATGATATCATTGTGCATACCTTTTGTTAAATAAGCCTGTGTAATTATTCTGACTTCATCTTCACTTGGCACACAGTAATTTCTGTCAACTTGTAGAACATCTGATAACAACATGATAAGTATGTAATGACTGAGAATGCTGAAATAGAGAGAGAATGCAAAGCAGTGGCTTTTGAAGTGAAATTCCTCAGGGAATGGTTGTACACTGTACTGACTCCTTTTGTAAGTACAGATATATCCCAGTGGTTATTATAATGAATTAGGAGTATTCTTATAAAAATGAATTGTATAGTTGATAACTAAGCATTAAATATCAGCCAAAGCAGAGAATAATAAGAATAAGAAATTATCAGACTGTCAGTTCAGGGTCTTGCTTACATATCTGTTGTTAAGGATAACCATTTATTAATTTAAGTGAAAGTCTGTGTCATGGATCCATGAAAGTCAGTACACAACAAATGCTTATTTCAGTATCATATAGGACCTTTCTGTGTAATTGCAAAGAAATTAGCCCAGGTTCATTAATGGTCATTGAAGCTTTTGATTGAAAATTCTCTTATTAAAAGCAGAAAAATTATTAGTTTTGACAAATGCATTTAAACAGGACATAAGGTTTTGATTTCCCTATTTGCAACATGAGGCCATTATATGAATAATTATTGATATTATCAAGACTCATAAACAATTTCTTCAAAAGAGTTGAATGAGGATAGAGTAAGGTGAAAGGTATGCATCATCATAGACATTCCACAGATGAGGAAAATCCAGGCAATTAACATGGCAGGTTTTTTTTTTATTAAAAAATTATTGAAGCTTTTTATTTTCAAAACATATGCAAAGATGATTTTTTTTACCACTGATCCTTTTAAAACATTATCTTCCAATTTCCCCTTTCCCCTCATCCTCTCTCCTAGATGGCAAATAATTCAATATATGTTAAACATGGTAAAATATATATGTAAATCCAATATAGGCATACATATTTAAAAAATTATCTTGCTGCACAAGAAGAATCATATCAAAAAGGAAAAAAAATGAGAAAAGAATAAAATTCAAGCAAACAACTATTAAAAAAAGTGGAAATGCTATGTTGTGATCAATACTCAGTTCCCACAGTTCTCTCTCTGGGTGTAGATGATTCTCATCATCACAAGATTATTGGAACTGATATGAATCATCTCATTGTTGAGAAAAGCCACATTTATCAGAATTGATCATTGTATATAGTCTTGCCATTGCTATGTACAATGATCTTCTGGTTCTGCTCATTTCATCAGTTCATGTAAATCTCTCCAGGCCTGTCTAAAATCATCCTCTGATCATTTCTTACAGAACAATAATATTCCATAACATTCTATACCATAACTTATTCAGCCATTCTCAAACTGATGGGCATCCATTCAGTTTCCAGTTTCTTGCCACTACAAAAAAAGGCTGCATGGCAGAGATTTTAAGTGACTTGTTAAGATAACACAGTTAGGAAGTCTCTGATGCAAAATATAATTCCAGATCTCTAGATTCCAATGTCAGTATTTTATCTTGAAGTTTGATTTTTCTTATTTATAAATTAGAATGGTGATATTTGTCATACCTATTTTATGGAGATGTTGTAATGATCAAATGAAATAATATGTAAAAAGCAGTTTTAAACTACTAAACAAATGTTGGATTCTGTTGGTGGTGTTAATATGCAACTATTTTTATAATAAATTGAAAAAATGCTAAACTTAAGAGGCAAGAAAACCTGTTCAAATATCACATCTTGCAAATAGTTGCCTTACTGCTGTCCAACTCTTCCCCTCAGGATGAGCTACTTACCCCCTTTTTTAACTATTCTTACTTATTTAATATTTTTCTTATTTTAGTGATCCTTTTTACTAAGACCTTGAGAGAAATCTGCCCAGTCTTATCTTACTCAGAGAAACTCATTTCTTGGATTCCTCCTGAACTAGAATCTGGATTGAAAATGAATAAGTGACTCATAATAGAAATTCTCTGTTGCTGGCTGAGTCCAGACCTTATGTCCCATCAGCTAACCATTATGATACAGAGCCTAGCTTTGGTGGGCATCTTGTTATTTGTCCAGAGGCTTCCTATGTATGGGATCGTACCAAACTACTTCCTTTTCCTTCCCCTCCAACCTGACTTCCCCTGTACTCCCTTCTACCTCTTACTCTTATTCTGGAAACATAATCATATCAATATTACCATTGCTATAAGAATGGACATGACAATCTATATAGATCCATTACTAAGTCTCTTGATTCCACAGAATAAAGAAAATACACATTTGTGAAGTGGTTACTGTGTGCCAGGCAATGTGCTGAGCCCCAGAAATAGTTATTAATGTCGTTGTTTATTTTGGTTTCAAAGGGGATCAAAGACATCACAGGATGATGTCTTGACTCACCATGAATTAGATTTAAGCAAGACAGAGTTGCAAAAGGTTGAAAGCCTTATTCTCTCTTCCAAAGTCATTGAATTCCAGGGGCAAGGCAAAAGTCAAGACTACTGTCAGCAGCCCAGAAGGTGGTGGAAGACCTTGGTTTCTCTAATGTCTGACCAGGCTCTTAAGCACATGCTTCAGCTGCCTTCATGGCTGTTGGAACAAATTGTTTTCTCCTGCCCATTTTAGAAGGACAAGCCTTCACATACTTGGAGTAAATCTCCTCCTGCTTCAACTCATTGAAGGGTTTGTGGCCTGTTGGTTACCTTCAACCTGATTTAACCCATATGCTGATATGTGGCTGATATACATACTACAGCTTCTGGGAACCACAAAAGAGGGTTAGCTAGTGGAGCTGAGTAGCCAAGAAAAACTCTGGGTAGGCCCTCACATCACAGATCTTTAAATAATCATACACCCCAACTTTCAGGAATACAAATACAAGCAAACTCTCTTCTCTGGGCACCAAAGCCTATGTTCTATTGCCCCTGGTAAACATTAAATCACTTGCTGATAGGGAATACCTCATTCTTACATTTGTGTCACAAAAACCAAGCACTGTGACTGAGATACAAAAAGTGTTTAATAAATATGTGTGAATTGATTAGTAATTCTGCAGCCTTAGGCTGTTGTTAAGTGCTTCAAGTAAAGTTATCAATTGAGTCAAAAATAGGCTACAATCCATGCTGTCACAAAGAGCTTTGCATAATGGGAAATAATACAGATCTTTCATTTGCTAACACTGTTGTTGTGACTACTATTGTTATATAATGGAGTTTTTATAACAATTCAAAGGCTATCTTCAGAAAAGTGAATCAATTGTAATGATTCTTTCAGATCTGATCAAGAAATGAAATTGTCTTCTGATTTCCTATGAGCTTTAAGGTTACATAAGATACATTGGGTACTGATAATACCTCCTAGAAAAATTCCCAATGACAGAAGATTCTTCTCTCTCTATTGTCTGGATTGCCCTTATTCCCCATTCTTTTCCTATCATGAGGAGCACCAAACATTCCCAAACCAGACTAAGCATAGAGGAAGCTGAATAGGTGTTTCTATTCCTATACCTCATAATTCTTCAAAGAGAGGCAGACTTGATGGAAAAAAAAAACACCAAGCAGAATGTAAAAGAAATGATTACTGACATTGTTTAAATAAAATCTGGAGTAAAACTCAGCTGTTGGGTACAGGTTCTGGATATCAATCACAGAATAAAACTTAAGAATGGTTGAGTATCAAAATAAAGTTATATGGCAATGGTAGTTTTGATTTTTGTAATAAATATTCTAATGAGTTTCGTTTCTCTATATCTAGTAACAATATGCTATATAGCCTACTATCAATCCACATGTTACATAAAAGCACTTGGCAGAATATAGTACAACAATAATAATAATTTTCATTGATAGGTCAAATCTAATAGCAGAAAGCACATCACAATGAGCAACTGAATTCCTTTTCATTTGCATGTGCTATTTAATTCAATCCTATTCATCCTAAAAGGTAGACAGTTATATGGCTTTCATTAAAATAATGAAAATAAATGAAAATTTTAATATACAAAAGAAAAACAAAGACTCCCCAATCTTGTGTGGGTGTGAGAGAAAGAGAGACAGAAACAGAAACAGAGAGACAGAGAGATGAAAAGAGAGGGAGAGAGTGAGCAAGGGAAAGAAAGGGAGAGAGAAAGAGAGAGAAGGGGGAAGTTGTTTTGTAGGCTGCCTACTTTGCTATCTACAGCAAAATCCATCATCCTTTTGATGTGTTGTGATGAAGGTTATTACTAATCCTGTCCTACCATGACTTGAGGTAAATTATTTAAGAAAAAAGGAGCCACAATATCAGTATGACAAATTTAGATGATAGATTTCTGTTTTTAATAGAATACATCCAAATCTGATTTGTTCCTTGAAAATGGACATCTCCATTCATGTTCAAGTCTGACAGAGAATATAGATTGCAAAAAATGCAAGATTCCTTCTGACCCTGAGGAGAGATGTCTGTTGCCCAAGAACGAGAAAGTGAAAAGCACTGGACTGGGATTCAAAAGACTTCAGTTGAAATTCTAACTTTCCTTTTAACAATCTGTGTAATCTTAGATAAAACCATCTCCTCTCTCAGCTTTATTTTCCTTATCTGTGTTAATAAGGAGAATCAGACTAGATGATCTTTCAAGTTCCTTCCAGGCTGAAATCTAGGATCCTGAAATTTTTCCATGATTGTTCTATGATACTATAAACTGAAGAGGGCAATGTATTCTAGTGAGACAAAATCATTAATAAAGGGATGTACATTTATTTCATGGTATGAAAAATGGGTATTAACAAGAGATCTTCTGACAGAAGGAAAAGCAGAATATTTAAAAACCCTATATGAAAAAGAAATTGAATAAGCCATCAATGAGATTCCTAAGGAAAAAATCCCCAAGCCTAGATGGATTCACAAATAATTCTATCAAACATTTAAATAATAGTTAATTTAAATACTATATAAGTTATTGTGAGGATAAGCAAAGAATTACTTTTGTGACAAATTCCTCTTATGACACATAGTATTGATACATTAACCAGGTAGAACAAAAATAAATAAAGAAAACTGTAGACAAATTTCTATTTATATAAAGGATATTGAAAAACAAATAAATTTAAAAATACTATCAAGTAGATTATAATCATTTATAAAAAAAGGTTATACTTTATGACCAGATAGAATTTATACTAGAAATGCAGGACGGATTCAATATTAGGAAAACTATAAACATTATTGACCATAACAAAACCAACAGAAAAGACATAACTGTCTCAATGGATGAAGAAAAAAAGGCTTTTGACAAAATGCAACATTCATTCCTATTCATAGGAATAAATAGAACTTTCCTTAAAATGGCAAGTGTCTAAAACCAGCAGTAATCATTATCTATAATGAGTTAAAAAAAATATAGAGCCTTCCCAATAAGATCAGGGGCAAAAAAAAAGATGCACATTATCACCACTATTGTTCAATATTGTATCAAAATGATAATTATTGTAATAAAAAAAGAAAAAAAATGAAGGAATTAAATTAACCAATGTTGAAAGAAAACTATCTCTTTGGCAAATATGATGAAATACTTGGAAAATCATAGATAATCAAGTAAAAGCTAGCTAAATAATCAACAGATTTATCATTGTTGCAGAATATAACACTAACCCATATAACTCATCAGCAGTTCTGTATATTACCAATATTTGAAACTTTTCATTTAAAAAAATTAAAGTCAAAGGTATAGATGGATTTATAGCTCCTTGGGCATAGCCTCAAAATGCTACAAGATGTAATTGAATTATTTCACAACTCCACCAACCATAATGCATTAATGGCTCACTTTTTCTATATCCCTCCATCATTTATCATTTTCCTTTTTTTGCACCATAGTTAATATAATAATAATATAATAAAGTGGTAGTATTTCAGAATTGTTTTAATTTGCACCTCTCTAATCGACAATGAGTAAGATAGTTTTTCATATGGCTATAGATAGCTATGATTTCTTCATCTAAAAAACTGTTCATATATTTGATCATTTGTCAATTAAAAATGGCTCATTTTTAAAATAAATTTTACTTTGCTATACGTATGAAAAATGAGGCCTTTATCAAAGAGACTCACTTCAATTATTTTTTTCAAAATTATTCTTATTAATTGAATTTCCTCCTTCTGTATTCTATTCTCTCTCTGTCTGTCTGTCTCTCTCTTTTTCTCTCCTTTTGCTCTGCCTTCCTCAAAAGTGTTTCACTTCTGACTACCCTCTCTCCGAATCTGCTCTCCTTTCTTTCAACACATTCTCTTATCCATTTCCTCTCCTATTATTCTGTAGGGTAATATATATTTCTATACCCAAGTGAGTGTGTTTGTTATTTACTCTTTGAGTCAATTCTGTTAAGACTAAAGTTTACTTATTCCCTTTTAATTCCCTCTTCTTCCCCTCCACTGTAAAAGCTTTTTCTTGCTTTTTCTATGTTCAATAATTTACCATTCTGCTTCTTCCTTTTCCTGTCTCCCAGTATATTCATCTCTCTCCTTAATTAAATTTTAAGATATCATCCTTTCATATGCTACCTGTGCCTTCTGTGTATATATCTATCTCTATAAATATAGATAAAGATAAATATAGATTTATATATAAATATATTCCTAATTGTCCTAATAATGAGAAATTTTTTATGTTACAAGTATCATCTTTCCATATAGGAATGTAAGCAATTTAAACTTATTAAGTTTCTTATGATTTCCTTTTCCTGTTTATCTTTCCCTACTACTCGAAAGTCTTGTATTTAAACGTCAAATTTCCTAGCTATGGTCTTTTCATCAAAAATGCTTAAAATCATTTATTTGTATCTATTTTTCCACTGAAAGATTATATTCATTTTTGTTTGATTTTTGGTTGTAATCCTAACTCCTTGTTCCTCCAGAATATCACATTCTAACTCCTACAATACTTTGATCAAGAAGCTGCTAAATCTTGTATTATTCTGACTATGATTCCAATGTACTTGAATTATTTTTTTCTGTTTATCTGCAGTATTTTCTCCTTTATCTGGGAGCTCTGGAAATTGGCTATAATATTCTAGGGAGTTTTCACTTTGGGATCCCTTTCAGGAGATGACGGCTGGAGTCTTTCAATTCTTATTTTATTTTCTGTTTGTAGAATATCAGGTAAAATTTTTTTTATAATTTTTTGAAAGATGATGTCTAGGTTTTTGTTTTTGATTATGGCTCTCAGGTAGGACAATAACTGTTAAATTATCACTCCTTCCGCTATTTTTCAAATTAGTTGTTTTTCCAACAAGATAATTCTTTCCAATAAGATATATTTTCCATTTTGCTATTCTTTTGGTTTTATTGTTTCTTAATAACTCAGAAAATCAGTTTCATTTGCTTAGTTATGATTTGTAAGGAATTATTTTCTTCAGTGAACTTTTGTAACTCTTTTTTCCATGTGGAAAATTGAAACAATTCACAACTTTAGCAAAATTGCAGGATACAAAATAAATCCATGAAAATTATCAGCATTTTTATATATTACCAACAAAGCTTGGCAGCAAGAGATACAAAAAGAAATTCCATTCAAAATAACTGTCGATAGTATAAAATATTTTGGAATCTATCTGCCAAGTGAAAGTCAGGAAATAAATGAACAAAACTACAAAACACATTCCACAAAAATAATCCCAGACGTAATCAGTTGGGAAAATATCAAGTGCTCATGGGTAATCTGAGTGAATATAATAAAAATGACAATATTACCTAAATAAATTTACTTATTTAGTGCCATACCAAACTCCCAAGAAATTATTTTACAGATCTAGAAAAAATAGTGTAATGGAGACAAACTTTTTGTGACAATCTAAATGAAATGGAAGAATACCTAAAAATATAGATCGCATGGGTTAACAGAAGAGGAAATAAATTATTTAAATAGCCCCATTTTACTTTATTTTTTTATTAAAGCTTTTTATTTGCAAAAAATATACATAAGTAATTTTTTGACATTGATTGTTGCAAAGCTTTCTTTTACAAATTTTTCCCTCCTACTCCCCACCCTCTCCCCTGGATAGCAGGAAGTCTAATACATGTTAATTATGTAAAAATATTTGACAGATCAAA
>JAJPUD010009621.1:31808-72522 GCA_023553655.1 Myrmecobius fasciatus
ATTAATTCCCTTAAGTTTCTTGACCTTTTGTTCTTCCAAATGAAATTTACTACTGTTTTTCTATATCGGTAAAATAATTTCTTGGGAGTTTTATTGGTATGGACCTAAATAAGTAAATTAGTTTGGGTAGTACTGTCATTTATATTATATTCACTCGGCCTACCCATGAGTACTTGATGTTTTTCCAACTAATTAGATATGACATTATTTGTGTAGAATGTGTTTTGTAGTTTAGTTTGTATAGTTCTAGACTGTTCCTTGGCATATACATTCCCAAATATTTTATGCTATTGACAGTTGTTTTGAATTTAATTTCTTTTTGTATCTCTTACTGCCAAACTTTGTTGGTAATATATAAAAATGTTGATGATTTATGTAGATTTATTCTGTATCATGCAACTTTGCTAAAGTTGTGAATTGTTTCTAGCAGTTTTTTAGATGAGTCTCTAGGGTTCTCTAAGTATACCATCATGTCATCTGCAAAGAGGGATAATTTCATTTCCTCATTACCTAATCTAATTCCTTTAATCTCTTTTTCTTCTCTTACTGCCAAAGCTAACATTTCTAATACAATATTAAATAGTAATGGTGACAGTGGGCATCCTTGTTTCACTCCTGATCTTATTGGTAATGGGTCTAATTTGTCCCCATTACATATGATGCTTGCTAATGGTTTTAAATAGATGCTACTGATCATTTTCAGGAAAAGCCCACTCATTCCTATACTCTCTAGTGTTTTTAATAGGAATGGGTGTTGGATTTTGTCAAATGCTTTTTCTGTATTGAGAAAATCATGAGTTTTGTTAGTTTGCTTATTAATATTACTGACTATGCTGATAGTTTTTCTGAACCAGCACTGTCTTCCTGGTATAAATCCTACTTGATCATAGTGTATTATCCTGGGGATGACTTTCTGTAAACTTATTGCTAATATCTTATTTAAGATTTGTTTTTTATCAATATTCATTAGGAAAATTGGTCTATAGTTTTCTTTCTCTGTTTTCACCCTGCCTGGTTTAGCTATCAGCACCATATCTGTGTCTTAAAAGGAATTTGCTACTATACCATCTGCCCCTATTTTTTCAAAATATTTTTTTCAAATAGTTTGTATAGTATTGGAATTAATTGTTCTTTGAATGTTTGGTAGAATTCACATGTAAATCCATGTGGCCCTGGAGATCTTTTCTTAGGGAGTTGATTAATAGCTTGTTCTATTTCTTTTTCTAAAATGGGGCTATTTAAATAATTCATTTCCTCTTCTGTTAACATGAGCAGTTTATATTTTTATAGATATTCCTCCATTTCATTTAGATTATCAAATTTGTTGGCATGAAGTTGGGCAAAATAACTCCTAATTATTGCTCTAATTTCTTCTTCATTGGTGCAAAGTTCTCCCTTACCATTCTTGAGACTAACAATTTGATTTTCCTTTTTTCTTTTTCTAATCAAATTAACTAATGGCTTATGTTTTTTGTTCATTTTTTCATAAAAACAAGTCAGTTTTATTTATTAATTCAATAGTTTTCTTATTTTCAATTTTATTAATCTCCCCTTTTATTTTTAGAATTTCCAATTTGGTATTTAATTGAGGCTTTTTAATATGTTCCTTTTCTAGCTTTTTTAAATAGTAAGCCAATTCATTAATCTTCTTTTTCATTATTTTATGTAAGTAAGAATTTAGAGATATAAAGTTACCCCTTATGATCGCTTTGGCCATATCCCACAAATTTTGGTATGTTGTCTCATTATTGTCATTCTCCTGGATGAAATAATTAATTGTGTCTATGATTTGCTCTTTCACCTATTCATTCTTTAGAATTAGAATATTTAATTTCCAATTAACTTTTGATTTATTTTCACCTGGTATTATATTGCATGTGATTTTTATTACATCATGATCTGATAAAGATGCACTTATTATTTCTGCCTTTCTGCATTTGATTTTGAGATTTTTGTGCCCTAACACATGGTCAATTTTTTTATAAGTTCCATGAACCACAGAGAAAAAAGTAAACTCCATTCTGTCTCCATTCAATTTTCTCCAAAGATCTATCATACCTAACTTTTCTAACATTTTGTTTACCTCCCTAACTTCTTTCTTATTTATTTTGTGGTTTGATTTATTTAATTCTGAGAGAGCAAGTTTGAGATCCCCCATTAATATAGTTTTGCTGTCTATTTCTTCTTGCATCTCTCTTAACATCTCCTCTAGGAATTTGGATGCTATACCACTTGGTGCATATATGTTTAGTATTGAAATTGTTTCGTTATCTATGGTACATTTTGTAAAATATAGTTTCCTTTTTATCACTTTAAATTAGGGCTATTTTTACTTGATCTGAGATCAGGATTGCAACTCCTGCTTTTTTTGTTTGTTTGTTTGTTTGTTTATCTGAAGCATAATAGATTCTGCTCCGGCCCTTTACCTTCACTCTATATGTATCTCTATGTTTTAGATGTATTTCTGGTAAACAACACATTGTTGGATTCTGCCTTTTAATTCAGTCTGCTATCAGCTTCTGCTTTATGGAAGAGTTCATCCCATTCACATTCATAGGTAGAATAACTAATTCTGTATTTCCTGCCATCTTATTTACCTGTTATGTTTTTTTCCCTTTCCTTTCCCCTTTCTCCCTTCCCCCCTCTTCAGTATTTTGCTTTTGATGACCACCTCCCCCAAACAATCCTTCCCCCTTTAGAGCCCCTGCCCCTTTTTTACTCCTTTCCCCTGATTCTTCTATTTTCCCTTGTATTAGTCTATACCTTTCTATTCCTCCTTTCCCTCCCACTTCCGTATAAGGAAGGATAAGTTTCTCTGTGAAACCAAATGTGTCTGATATATTCTTTTAGAGCCCAATCTGATAACAGTACGATTCCCACAATGCTCACCCCCTCCCTTCTTTCCTTCAATTATATTAGATTTTCTTCGCCTGTCCATGAGATTTTACCTTACTTTACCTCCTCTTTTTAAAAAAAACCTTATTTTTACACCAAGAGAAGATCTAAATGGGTTCATGATCTAGATATAAAGAGTGATATTATAACCAAATTAGAGGAACATAGAATAGTTTACCTATCAGACCTGTGGAGATAGAATAAATTTATGTCCAAAGAATATCTGGAACTCTTAATTGAACACCAGATAGATATTTTTTTATTATATTAAGTGAAAAAGTTTCTGTACTAACAAAACTAATGCAGACAAAATTAGGAGGGAAGCATCAAATTGGGAAATCATCTTTACATTTAAGGGTTCTGATAAAGGTCTCATCTCTAAAATATATAGAGAATTGTCTCATATTTATAAAAATTCAAGCCATTCTCCAATTGATAAATGGTCAAAGGATATGAACAGACAATTTTCAGAGGATGAAATTAAAACTATTTATAATCATATGAAAAGGTGTTCCAAATCACTATTGATCAGAGAAATGCAAATTAAGACAACTCTGAGGTACCACTACACACCTGTCAGATTGGCTAAAATGACAGGAAAAGATAACGATGAATGTTGGAGGGGATGTGGGAAGACTGGGACGCTGATGCATTGTTGGTGGAACTGTGAACGGATCCAAACATTCTGGAGAGCAATTTGGAGCTATGCTCAAAAAGTTACCAAACTGTGCATACCCTTTGACCCAGCAGTGTTTCTATTGGGCTTATATCCCAAAGAAATCACAAAAGAAGGAAAGAGCCCCACATGTGCAAGAATGTTTGTGGCAGATCTTTTTGTAGTGGCTATAAAATGGAAACTGAGTGGATGCCCATCAATTGGAGAGTGGCTGAATAAGTAATGGTATAAGAATGTTATGGAATATTATTGCTCTGTAAGAAACGACCAGCAGGACGATTTCAGAGAGGCCTGGAGAGACTTGCATGAACTGATGCTGAGTGAGATGAGCAGATCCAGGAGATCGTTGTACACGGCAACAACAGCACTATATGAGGATCAGTTCTAATGGACATGACTCTCTTCAACAATGAAATGCTTCAAACCAATTCCAATTGTTCAGTGAAGAAGGCCATATACACCCAGAGAGAGGGATGTGAAATGCGGACCACAACATAACATTTTCATGTTCTCTATTGATGTTTGCTTGCATTGTATTTCCCTTATTGGATTATTCTTTCTTATAGATACGATTTCTCCTGAACAAAAAAATGATGTGTGGCAATAACTATACATGTATGCGATTTAAGTATTCCAACATAATTATCATATAGTGGATATCCTGCCATCTAGGGCAGGGGTGGGGAGTAGGGGGGAAAATTTGTAACAGAAAGCTTTGTAAGGATGTTAAGGAATTACCCATACAAATGTTTTGCAAATAAAAAGTATTAATAATTAAAAAAAAACAACTTATTTTACCTCCTTTCCCCTCTTTTTCCCAGTATGATAGCCTTCCACCTATAGTTTCTTTTACATATTATCAAAGTATAATCAAATTATACCCACGTTCTTTAAGTATACTTATAGTAGAAGTACAGTTCTCAAGAGTTCTTTCCTTTTTACCTTTTTATGCTTCTCTTGAGTCCTGTGTTTGGAGGTCAAATTTTTTGTTGAGACTTGGTCTTTTCATTTGAAATAGGTGAAATTCACCTATATCATTAAATGACCATCTTCTTCCTTGGAAGATAATGCTCATTCTAGCTGGATAGCTTATTCTTTTCTGTAATCCAATTTGTTTGCCTTTTGGAATATCTGGTTCCAGGCCCTTCGATCCTTCAATGTGTGGGCTGACAGATCTTGTGTGATTCAAATTACATTTCCTCAGTATTTAAATTGTTTCTCTCTAGCTGGTAGTAATATCTTTTCCTTGGTGGGATAGTACTGAAATTTAGCCACAATATTCCTTGGGGTTTTAATTTTGGGGTCTCTTTCAGGAAGTGATCGGTGAATTCTTTCGATGGTGATTTTGCCCTCTGATTCTATAACCTCAGGGCAGTTTTCTTTAATGATTTCCTGGAAAATAGTGTGTAGATTCTTTTTTTCATCATGACTTTCAGGAAGTCCAATAATCCTTAAATTGTCTCTCCTAGATCTATTTTCCAGGTTAGTTGTTTTACTAGGAGATATTTCATATTTTCTTCTATTTTTTTCATTTTTTGTTTTTGTTTGACTGATTCTTGAAGTCTTATTGTGTCATTTACTTTGATTTCTTTAATTCTAATTTTTAAAGTATTATTTTCTTCAGTTACGTTTTTTAGCTCCTTTTGCAAGTGGCCAATTGATTTTTTTTTCATTGCAGACTTTTTCCAATTCACCAATTTTGTTTTTCAGTGAATTGGTGTCTTTATCATATCTCTTTTGTAGGGCATTATATCCTTCTTACACTGATCTCAATTCATTTCCCCATTTTTATCTAACTCTCTTTTGAGATTCCTTATGCAGTCTTCCTGGAAAGCCTTGTGAAAGGGGGACCAGGTCATGTCTCTATTTGTGGTTTCCTCTGGAGTTGCTTTGCCTATAGGAACCTCAGGATCTGGGGTCTACCCTCCTTTCTCTCCATAAAAGCTGTTTATGGTGAGAGCTCTTTTTTGTTTCTTACTCATTTTTTAAAGCTTGAGGTCTGTTTAAAGCAGGAAAGCACAGATGCTTCAATTTGACCTTGGGCAATTCAGCTGATTGACTTCTGGTGCTGCGCCACCCAGGAGAATTTTCCAACAATAAAGAGGAAATTAGAGCAACAATTAGGAGTTAATTTGCCCAACTTTATGCCAACAAATTTGATGGTCTAAATGAAATGGAAGAATGTCTATAAAAATATAGACTGCCTAGGTTAACAGAATAGGAAATAAATTTATTTAAATAGCCCCATTTTAGAAAAAGAAATAGAACAAGCTATTAATCAATTCCCTAAGAAAAAATCTCCAGGGTCAGATGGATTTACATGTGAGTACTACAAAACATTCAAAGAACAATTAATTCCAATACTACATAAACTATTTGAAAAAATAGGCAAAGACGGTATACTAACAAATTCATTTTATGATACAGGTATGATGCTGATAGCCAAATCAGGTAGGGTGAAAACAGAGAAAGAGTACTATTGACCAATTTCCCTAATGAATATTGATGCAAAAACCTTAAATAAAATATTTGCAGGATAAAACAATATGATCAAGTAGGATTTATACCAGGAATGCAGGGCTGGTTCAATATTAGGAAAACTATCAGCATAATCAATTACATTAATAACCAAACTAACAAAAATCATATGATTATCTCAATAGATGTAGAAAAAGCATTTAATAATATCACCACCCATTCCTATTAAAAACACTAAAGAGTGTAGAAATAAATGGGCTTGTCCTAAAAATGATCAGTAGCATCTATTTAAAACCACCAGCAAGCATCAAATGGCCACTTTCATCAGCATTTTTTTCATTAACTCACTTGAAATTCTTGACCTTTTCTTCTTCCAGATGAACTTTGCTACTATTTTTGTAAAAATAAAACTAATGCAGAGAAGATTAAGAGAGAAGCAATAAATTGGGAAACCATCTTTACATTTAATGGTTCTGCTAAAAGCCTCATTTCTAAAATATATAGAGAATTGTCTCATATTTATAAGCATTCAAGCCACTCTCCAATCGATAAAAGGTCAAAGGATATGAACAGACAATTTTCAGATGATGAAATTAAAACAGTTTCTAGTCATATGAAAAAGTGCTCCAAATCACTATTGATCAGAGAAATTCAAATTAAGACAACTCTGAGTTACCACTACATACCTGCCAGATTGGCTAAGATAACAGGAAAAGATCGTGACAATTGTTGGAGGGGATGTGGGAAAACTGGGACACTAATACATTGTTGGTGGAGCTGAGAATTGATCCAACCATTCTGGAGAGCAATGTGGAACTATGCTCAAAAAGTTACCAAACTGTGCATGCCCTTTGACCCAGCAGTGTTTCTATTGGGCCTATCTCAAGGATATCTTAAAGGAAGGAAAGGGACCCACATGTGCAAGAATGTTTGTGGCAGCCCTTTTTTGTAGTGGCAAGAAACTGGAAACTGAATGGATTCCCATCAATTGGACAGTGGCTGAATAAATTATGCTATATGAATGTCATGGAATGTTATTGCTCTATAAGAAAAGCCCAGCAGGATGATTTCAGACAGGCTTGGATAGGCTTGCATAAACTGATACTATGTGAAATGAGAAGAACCAGGATATCATTATACATGGCAACAACAAGACTATATGATGATCAATTCTGATGGAAATGATTCTCTTCAACAATGAGATGATTCAAACTACATCCAATTGTTTAGTGATGAAGAAAGCCATATACACCCAGGAAGAGGCCTATGGGATCTGGGTGTGGACCACAGCATAGTATTTCCATGCTTTCTGTTGATATTTGCTTATATTTTGTTTTCCTTATTGTTTTTTTTTTCTTTCTAGATTTGATTTTTCTTGTGCAGCCAGATAACTGTATAAATATGTATTCATATAGAGGAATTATCATATGCTTTAACATAGTTAATGTGTATTGTACTACCTGCCATCTAGGGGAGGGTAACAAGGGAAGGAGGGAAAAATTTAGTACAGAAGGCTTTGCAAAGGTCAATGATGAAAAATTACCCATGCATATCTTTTGCAAATAAAAAGCTTAAAGAATAAAACTTAAAAAGTGTTTCCCCAGCTTTCTGCTTCCTTTCTCATCTTAACTCATTGATTTTGTTTGTGTAAAACCTTTTAAATTTAATGTAATTAGAATTATTCACTTTGCATTTCATACTAACCTCTAGTTCTTCTTTGGATATAAATTCCTTCCTCTTCCACATAAATCCCACACGTCAACTATCTCTTGCTCTGCTAATTTGTTTATATTATCACCCTTTATGTCTAAATCATGAACTCATTTCAACCTTATCCTGGTATAGTGTTTTCAATGTTGATTAATACCTCATTTCTGCTATAGTATTTTCTTAGAATCATTATTTAAAGGTATTTGAAGGAGTTGGGTTGAGCACTTGGTTGAGTCTCCACCTTTACTCCACTATCTTGGCTCTGTCTGAAGAATATTTTAAATATGAGAGAGAGAGAGAGAGAAGGGGTGATAGAGGTGGGGGATGGAGGGAAGAAGAGAAAAAGGGAGACAGAAAGGGAGAGAGAGATGGAGGGAGGAAGGTACGGAAAGAGAGAGATCTTCTTGAAACTTCTTTAGTATCTTTATTGCTTTCTTAAAAGGAAGAGAAAGAACATTTTCCCCTTGTGAACTAGAACAGAAGAGAACAGTACTTCATTTTGAAATCCTTTTCCTGCTTTCAGTAAACAGGTCAAAGGATATGAAAGGGGTAAGATCACCATATTCCATGGCTCTTTAGATGACAAGGTCTGAAGCCAATATTATCTTTCCTTAAATCTTATCAGTCACACCAGAGGATGAAAACTAAATTAATGGACTTCTTAGTAGATGAATTTTTAACAACAGGGAGATATAAATGGATATAAAATTATAAGTAGGGCCCACAATGACATGGAAGAAGAATAAAAGGAAAAAGCAGAGTGCAGGATCTGGTGAGCACTTTGATTCCAAAGGGGGTTACCCCCAAGTAGTAATCCAACAAACCATTTCTATATGAAAAAGAACGAGGATTCAGATTTTAGAATTTAGAAATGCTGCAATACAGCAGCTTCAGAGTAAGGACTATAGTGACGATATGTATGTCCTAACATTCTTACAATGGTTTCTAGGACTGTAACAATGGGAGACAAGATTTGGTCCCAATCATCTCCTTGAATTGTTTCAGAGGGACAGAACCTAATCAGAATAAAGTAATCATCCAGGAATTTATTTGACTGATATCTTCTAAATTCTAAAATTCTAAAAGAATATTCATACTGCAATGAAGAAATATCATGGATTAATAAAATTCTAATAGAGGGAATAATCAGAAGAGGAAAGTCACTATGAAATGATTATGAGTAATTTCTATTAATAGAATTGTAGGAGTGGATGGAAGAAATGAAAAACTCAAACAAGAGATAAAGAATAACATTATAATACTTGAATAATAAGCCATTTAGAATAGAAGGTGGAAAACAGTAAACACAATGAAAAATGTAATATAACAAATGGACATACAATGCTTCAATGAAACAACAGGGGAAAAAAGGAAAAATTTTGAAAAGACTTGTTGCTTTTTTTGTCTTATAAATTCATAGAGAATTCTGCATGTATAATTGTTTTTTCTTTATTCTACTAAAGCCCTTCTCATCTCTTATCTGTTCTCTGAAGAATTTCATGATATGCATTTCAATTATATTTCTTCAAAAACAATAATATCTTAGATAAATAGCAAAATTATTTTAAATGACTCAATTGACATATCTATATTGCCTTCTAGATCCTTTCCAATTTCTCAGTCAACAGGACTTTCTGAGTCTCCCCTCCCCCAAGTTATTATAACTTATTCTGATCTGTGTTCTCTTTTTCTGCTGATCACTTGCAGTTAGTGTTGTGAATAGAATTGCAGTGAATAGAGTTCTAGCTCCAAATCAGGAAAATGTGAGTTCAAATCTAGTTTATGATCCTGGACATGACACTAATCTTGTTTTCCTCAATTTCCATATCTGTAAAATGAACTGGAAAAGGAAATGATGTCATTCCTGTATCTTTGCAGGAAAACCACAAATAGATTCACAGAAAGCCAAACACAACTGCAATAATTGAACAACAAAAACAGCAACAAAAATTGATCAGTCACCCCTTGGCTTTTATTTCCCAATATTCAGTAACGGTGCTTTGATGTTTCTATTCAGTATCACTCTAAGATTATTTATCTGATTTGTGTTCTGGTAAGTGTATGTGCATAGAATATAATCCCCTTAGCCACTTTTATAATCTGAAGTTTGTTACTTTATTTCCATCCTTCTTACTGCACCTCAACACAAACAGACATTGAGTTGCATTATGTACTTGTTATCTGAAGTTCCAATGCTTCTTGAAGAATGTGTAAGTGTTTTGGGTAATATTTCAAAAGGTCACTAAATTTTGACAGATTCTTTTGTCTCCTTATTCTAGTTTTAGACATTAGATCATCTCCAATTATCAACTCTGTTATCTGTTGACTAAACTGCTTGAATTTGCCTATCTTTAGTCATGTCTTTCCCTAATTTTCAACAATTTTGATCATTTTGTGGTTAAAGAACATAAGTAAATAACCATTACTGAAGTAATTTCACTATGTTGCTGTAGTAATCACATATTAGTGATTAAGCCTAAACATTTGGGGGAATGTTACTTCCTTCAGACACTAGTGACAATTAGGATTCAGATGCTGTGAATAGAACAAAATCTGTTTTCTTTCCCTCAGGTATAAGCATTCTATAAAATGTCCTTTTTAAACATTCAATATTGAATATAAAGTAAATTAGAATATTTTAAATCTGTACCTAGAAACCCATCAATTATCAAATATTTATTGACATTTTATTGTGCCAAGCTGTGAGCCAGACACCTTAGGAAAAACAGTCTCTGCCATCAAAAATTCTATAATAAGATCAGAGTTACAGCTTGTATCTGTATAATTTGCAAACAATACAGACAACTAGTAAGACTAGCCTATTCTGTTGCTTCAGTGAACACAGTTTGTTTGATTAGTAGTTATTCTTCATTCTCTAAACAGGAGCCAGATGACATCACCATACTGAGGGCCAGGAACTGAAACAAAGTCATGGATCCAACTGTGAATGATCTGATGGAAATTCTCTAATGCTATAAATTACTAAATACAAATCCGACTGTTTTTTTCATCATTATGTGTTTCATTTGCGGGTGGAATCTAAGGTTTATTTTAAAAATAGTTATGTTTTATTTAATGTGATTAAGTAACTAATTATTAGCACCAGTGGAGGAAAAGTCATTGGATTTTGAAATATTTGTAAATTTCTTTGATATAAGTATGTATTTATTCATTGCATTTATGGGTCTAAGATCTCTCCCAAAGGTGCAGAGTGAATACTTATTGCCATTTATTTATTGACCTGGAAACATTTTGAAGGCTAGTCAAACTATTAATGGAATAAATGGTAGCTTTGAAACCAAGTTTCCAATCTGTTTATGTAACTTGAAATGCAGATATTCATTTACTTTGAATTTTGGAGTGTCTGGCAACTAAGCTTACACTTAAGATTTAAAATGTTAAAGATGATAAGGACAAAATTGTTTGTTTATTTTCTTCATTTTTTTCCTTTTAAATTTCTTGTGAAAGGTAGGTCCCTTCATATTATTTCTGTCTACATGGGGAATTTTATAACATTTCCCTGTTAAGAGGTATTTGTATATGTTATTAGAATATTTTGCCTTTTCCTGCTTACTAATGAGAATATTAAATGGGCTCAAACATTCTCCTAATCCTGCAGCATTCCAGGGTTTGCATTCCCCAAATTAAAATAATGCTTCTTAATATTGCTTTTATAGTCAAAAAACTATTTAGTCAAACAGACCAGAAAGCCTTTTATGTGTAAGACTTTATGAGACACTATATAGAATATCTCTAATCACTGATTTGTGATGTCCAGATACTGAAACAAACCCTTTACTTAATTTGAATCATTTTATCAACTAGTAATTAGCATGTAATATTTGAAAATCTGGGCTTTATGTTTGTGTTTATATCATTTCTTAACTTTGGTCGTCACTGATATTCCTAACTAGTTCATTGCCAGATATAATATGCAGATTTTCCCCCTCTTAATATAGGACTTTAAAAAATTTATGTTAGGACAACTCAGAATTTAAAAAAAAATCTGTTATGGTTTTCTTCAAATATAAACTGATTTTTTTTCAGTTACTCCTTCCCTTTTGATTAATTTTTTAGATCTATTTTAAATTCTCCTGAAGCCCAAAGTATATCCCAAGTGTGTTGAAGGTAAATATTGGAAAATTAAATGTAACTTTCTTGCTTTAGTGATGCATAAACACTTACAAATTTCAAAAATAGGCAATGTGCTAACATCCTTGTTATTCATCAGCTTGGAAAATGAAAAACATACTTGTGGAAGTGTTGTTTTATTTTTTAACATTCTGACTGTTATGCTCAGAAAGGAAATTATTTTCAACTATGTGACATCACTGCTATGTTGCAGAAGTGCATAGAATGTGTTTCTTGGTAAGTAATTGATATAGGATTCAAATTCAAAATAAAAAAATATATAGAAATACCTGAGTCCTAACCTTTTGACCACCAGTTGATAGCATGGGGGAACTAAGGGAAGAACTCTTGTTTACTTGTTAGATACTCTGTGACAAACCTTGTTAGTATAAATGGGAATCAAACAGAAAAGACAGATATAGGTGAATTACTATATGAATTTTGTAGGGAATGCTCACAGTGGGATTAGATCTATTGGAGCACTATAAATTGCAGGAAATCCAAATTATAAGCTCTTTGCCAAATCATGTGATTTATAGTGAGGGCATGGCCTCACTAATGCAAGATGAAAAATGATTGTTATTGTAGTTGTCAAAATGAAATTGCTATCTTTAATACAATTTAATGACATCAGCCTTGGGATAATTCAACCAGACATGCCTGATCCTCAGAGACCACCAAATTTAAAAGAAGAATAAATGTTAGCAAATGTTGTGCCTTGTTCTCCTCATCTGTACAATGGGGTATGGGTGAGAACAATGTATTAAATGAACTCTGTTTAACTGACTTTCAACTTTAAAATTCTATGGTTTATTCTCTTTCCTCATGCTCTTTAGCTGTTTCTTGTTGTTTGATTTTTGTTGATGGCTTCAAATAATAGATAATGGGGAATACTTTGATCTTGAGATTTAATCAATGTCTTATGACCCTATGAAATGGGTTCAGGACCATAGCTCTGGTTTGTGTTTTTCATTTAGTTGTTGGAAGGAAAGGGCACTGTGCTAAGCATTTTACAAATATTATCTCATTTTATCCTCATGCAATCCTGAGAAGTAGGTGCTATTATCCCATTTTACAATTAAGCAAATAGAGGCAGACAGAGTTAAGTTATGTGCTTAAGTTCACACAGGTAGTGAGCTAGAGTTGCACTGGAATTCAGGTCCAATGTATTATTTATAATGCTACTTCTGAGTTTCTACAAATCAGGAGGAAACTCTAGTATTTCAGAATAGTGCTGTTTGTTCTTGCTAAATATTTTGTAAAGGGTAAAAAAAGAGATAAGGCTTTCATCAGATATATGCAGTCAGACAGAAAGTGATAAATGCAGATGAATCCTCTAAGTGTTGGAATGTTGTTCAACAACTATTTCTTTTTTGTCTTAAATTTTTTTCAATAGTATTAGATTTTTCTCTATACATGCAAAGATAGTTTTCAATGTTTACCTTTGGAAAATCTTGCTTTCCACATATTTCTCCTTCCCTCCCCAAGATAGCAAGCAATCTGATATAGGTTAAACATGGGCAATTCTTCGAATGGTATTTCCATATTTGTTATGCTGCACAAAAAAATATCATATCAAAAGGGGAAAAAACTTGAGAAAGAAAAGAAAGAACAATCAAATAAACAACAACAAAGGTGAAAATACTATGCTTTGATCCACATTCATTCTCCATAGTTCTTTCTCTGGATGTGGATAGCATTTTCCATCCCAAGTCTACTGGAATTGGCTTGAATTGTCTGATGTCAACAGCTGCTTCTAAAAACCCAGGTATTGCTAAATTGTTCACTTTTCAATCTAGGTTTGAGATTTGGGTTTCAGAGAATCTCCAGCTGGTTCAAGATAAGTGCAGATCAGGAAAACCTGGTCTTGTTCTGGCACTAGGCTAATATCCCAGCTGAACAGGAGCTAAAAAACCACTAATACATTCACAGAATGCCTGAGGTAACTGTGACTTCTACTAATTAATAGTGGAAAGATAATTTCCTTTGCCTTTTTTTTTCCTTTTAAACAAATTGCAGCCTTATATTTCAACCAAATGACCTTTCTAAAGCTCCATAGTGACTAATTATAAGAGAATGAGGAACATTTACTATTAGCAGAAATGAGATTTAGTTATGCAGTAACCTTGGGAGACTAGACAGCCCATGATGTTTAGCATCCATGATGATTAGAAGGGGAAAAGGGAGGGGTCTCTCCTAAAGGATGTTTCATATTGCTCTTGGCGCCATGCTGCTGAGCTTGGTATATTCAATGCCACAAAGTCAGCAGCCTGAAATTCCCTGTCTGGTTTTTATGTTGCTAATAATCTCCAGTTTAGTACTATTTAGGGGAGAGGATGCAAGGAGAGGGAGACATAGAATCAAAAAAGGGAAGAAGACTTCTTTTTTAGTTTTGAAATAAAATATTGTGGATAAATAGATAAAGCATGGAGAGTGAGAAACCTGGGTACCAAATTATGACTTTCATATTTCTTTGCTATGTGTCTTGAAGAAAATCTCTGATTAATCAACAAATATTTATTGAGTACTTTATAGGCTCTCACCATTTTTCTGGGCACAACTGAGTATGAAAAAAAAAGGTAATGGACATTAAGTGTATGGCCCTCAAGTGGTTTATGTTTATGTTCTAGTTGGGAAAATGAGAAATAGACACCCAAATATTAAAGTGATAATACTAAAAGGAAATCAAGCCCTGAGTAAAATAAAAATTGACATCAGTCCTGGGAAAGAGATGAAGTACTTTCATATTTTCAAAGTACCAAAGGATACTTTGGGTACAGAATGCTGTGTACACTGAGTTTTCTATTTTTTATAGATGTTTTCTTTGTCAAAAAAAAGAGCATATGCCAAGGGATAGTCAGGAACTATATGAACTAAATTACAAAACACTTTCCACACAAATCAAATCAGACCTAATCATTTGGAAAAACTTAAAATGCTCATGGGTAGGCCGAGCGAATATAATAAAAATGACAATACTACCCAAACTAATTTACTTATTTAGTGCCATACCAATCAAACTCCCAAGAAATTATCTTACAGATCTAGAAAAAATAGTAGCAAAGTTCATTTGGAAAAACAAAAGGTCAAGAATTTCAAGGGGATTAATGAAAAAAAAGGCTGACGATGGTGGACTTGCTGTACCACATCTAAAACTATATTATAAAGCAGCGGTCATCAAAACCATTTGGTACTGGCTAAGAAATAGAGTAGTCGATCAGTGGAATAGGATAGAATCACAAGACAAACTAGGCAATAACTATAGCAATTTGGTTTTTGATAAACCCAAAGACCCCAGCTTTTGGGATAAGTATTCACTATTTGACAAAAACTGCTGGGAAAACTGGAAACTAGTGTGGAAGAAATTAGGGCTTGACCCACATCTAACACCACATACCAAGATAAGATCTAAATGGGTTCATGATCTAGATATAAAGAGTGATACTATAAGTAAATTAGAGGAATGTAATATAGTTCACCTCTCAGACCTTTGGAGATGGAATAAATTTATGTCCAAAGAAGAACTGGAACTCTTAATTGAAAACCAGATAGATAACTTTGACTATATTAAGTTAAAAAGTTTTTGTACAAACAAAATCAATGCAGACAAGATTAGGAGGGAAGTAATAAATTGGGAAATCATCTTTACATTCAAGGGTTCTGATAAAGGTCTCATCTCAAAAATATATAGAGAACTGTCTCATATTTATAAAAATTCAAGCCATTCTCCAATCAATAAATGGTCAAAGGATATGAACAGACAATTTTCAGAGGATGAAATTAAAACTATTTATAGTCATATGAAAAGGTGCTCCAAATCACTGTTGATCAGAGAAATGCAAATCAAGACAACCCTGAGGTACCACTTCACACCTGTCAGATTGGCTAAAATGACAGGAAAAGTTAATGATGAATGTTGGAGGGGTTGTGGGAGGGCTGGGACACTGATGCATTGTTGGTGGAGCTGTGAACGGATACAGCCATTCTGAAGAACAATTTGGAGCTATGCTCACAAAGTTATCAAACTGTGCATACCCTTTGACCCAGCAGCATTTCTATTGGGCTTATATCCCAAAGAAATCATAAAGAAAGGAAAAGGCCCCACATGTGCAAGAATGTTTGTGGCAGCCCTTTTTGTAGTGGCTAGAAACTGGAAATTGAATAGATGCCCTTCATTGGAGAATGGCTGAATAAATTATGGTATATGAACATTATGGAATATTATTGTTCTGTAAGAAATGACCAGCAAGATGATTTCAGAGAGGCCTGGAGAGACTTACATGAACTGATGCTGAGTTAAATGAGCAGAACCAGGAGATCATTATACACGGCAACAACAGTACTATATGACAATTAATTCTGATGGACATGGCTCTCTTCAACAATGATATGTTTCAAACCACCTCCAATTGTTCACTGAAGAAAGCCATATACACCCAGAGAGAGGGATGCGAAATGTGGACCACAACATAACATTCTCATACTCCTTGATTGATGTTTGCTTACATTGTGTTTCCTTTATCTGATATATCGTTTGTGTAGACAAGATTTTTCTTGCACAACAATGACAAGTTTGGAAATATGTATACATATATTCGATTTGCCAATATTTTAACATAATTAACATGTAGTGGATATCCTGCCATCTAGGGGAGGGGTGGGGATTTGGGGGGAAAAATTTGTAACGGAAAGCTATGTAAGGGTTATTGTTGAAGAATTACCCACACATATGTTATGCAAATAAAATAAAATTTTTAAAAAAAAGAGCATAGCATGGTGAGGTGGTAAATCTGGAAATGATCATGATGTAAAATGGCATCGATTAAATATTTATGTAACTTATGACACAAAACAACCTTCTAAGTGATATAACAAAGTAGTAAATTCTTCATTGTGAAATGAGCTTTATACATGATTATCTTCTAAGTTTAGAGAAGAGAGGCATATTTATTTATTTATTTGGCACTTTGAAAGCAAGCAAGAATGATGTAATGACAAAAAAGTCAATAGAATGATTTTTTTCTTTTTGTTCGTTTGTTTCTCTTTAAAGATAAATTAGAGTAGTGCTTTCTTGAAAGTGGGAGCAAAGAAGCGAATGCAGTGGAAAAGACTGAAGATATATGAGAGGGAAGAGATAATTGAGAGATTAAAGTCTTATTACAAGAAAAAGAAAATAGATGAGTACAGAAGATTCAATATTGGCCTTGAACAAAAAGTACCTCCTTTAAGGGTACTTTGCTTCTGAAGATGAATGCAAAGGCATTATGATAGAAATATTTTCAGGTGGCAAAGTTAGAAAATGATTGAGTTCATGTGGAATAACCTTAAATGTTGCTCCAAATGTGTTGAGGTCATTTGCTGATACTGAGGGAGGAATGAGATGGTAGGCTTAACAAGGAAAAGGTTGGAACACTTGTCTTCAGATTAATCATCCTAAAACATGTCTTGAATCATTTAACTTTTCTACTAAAATAAAATGAATAAAACAAAACCAAGCAAAAAACATTCAGTTGTTCCTCAATGTTTATGAAATAAATGCCCTCCAAAATCTCCATCAATTTTC
Organism: Myrmecobius fasciatus; assembly: GCA_023553655.1. Taxonomy (NCBI): domain Eukaryota; kingdom Metazoa; phylum Chordata; class Mammalia; order Dasyuromorphia; family Myrmecobiidae; genus Myrmecobius; species Myrmecobius fasciatus. Next base: position 49,262 of record JAJPUD010009621.1, read on the forward strand.
CACTCATTACTTTCTCTTCATGAATCCCATGCTTCAATGAGATGAGATTCCTTGAAAGTCTCCTTCATGAAGATCACCATAAATCACTGTAACTACTTTTTATTTTTATTTTAACTGATTTTCATAGAATTTAGTGTCAGAAATGCTTGAAATATTTATCTAATCCAATCCAAAACTAAAAAGGCATTTCTATTATAATTATCCCACAAGTAGTCATCTAACACCCATCTTTAGTTTCCTGATCTGTATCTTACCACTAAACCCAGATGGTTCTCGAGGAGAAAGTGAAGTTTATGGCTTTGTCCAGCCCTCCCTAACTTTAATCCAATTCACTTGCATGTCATGACATAACCTCCTTGACATCAGTCATGGGTCCTCTTTGAAAATGAAGAACAAATAGCAACAACATGAAGATCTCTAATGAGGTGTTATGTTTTACTTTTTAAGGCAGCCCATTTCAGTTGTTAGGATTTTTTTTTCCTGACATCAAAACTAAATTTATTTCTTCAAAAATTATATTACTTCTGATTCCTTCTGGGGTAAAGCAAAACAAAGCTGATTCCCCTTTTCCATAAATCAACCTTTTAGGCACTTTGTGTCTTATCTATCCTGTCTTTTATTGTGCAAATCAAGTTTTTCCATATTAATATTTTTATTTTTGAGCATTTGATTTTCAATTTATGAAAAAAAATTAATATAACGGAATAAAAAGAAACTGGGAATCTATTACATACTTGTTATTTCTTTAAACATATAATAAAATTGTCATGTCTTTCTTTTTTTCATCCCTTCCTCCCTCTATCCCCTTCTCCTAAAGATGGCATTAAACACAAATAAACATATATGTGCATACATATATAAAGCTATTATGTAGAATACCCATACTTTTGTAAGAAAAATGAGGCATTTTGGCTGAGAAGAAAGGGGGAAGAGGAGTGAGAGAGACAGAGACAGAGGCAAGGACAAAAACAGAGAGACAGACAAAGAGACAGAGACAAAGACAGAGACAGAGGCATGTTGAGAGAGAAAAAGAGGGGGAAGAGACAAAAAAAAACAGAGAGACAGAGACAAAGACAGAGAACTGTAACTTGATACAATAGGTATCCCATTTAAAATATCAGGAAGTAATCTATGTTTATGTAAATCTTTCCAGGCCTGTAGAAAATCAGCTTGTTCATCATATTTTTTATAGAACAATAATATTCCATTACTTTCCCATACCATAATTTACTCAGCCATTCCTCAATTGATTGACAACTACTCATTTTCCAATTCTTTGCCACCACAAAAAAAAACAAACAAACAAAAAAAATGTTACAAATATTTTTACATATATGGGCCATTTTCCCTCCTTTATGATTTCCTTGGGATACAGACACAATAGTGACATTGCTGGATTAAAGGGTAGCCACAATTGTATAACCCTTTGGGTATAGTTCCATATTGTTCTTCAGAATGGTTGGATCATTTCATAACTTTTCATAACACATTAGTCTTCCAGTTTTCCCACATGCCCTCTACCACTTATCGTTATCTTTTCCTTCTATTGAACCCCCCAACTAACTACATCTTCTTTTTAAAATTGAATTTCAATTGATATATAACCCACATTTTCCATGATATTCATTGTGGAAATTAGGTGATGCAGTGAACATAGGATGAGAATTGAAGGCAAGATGACAAATTCAAATCAGGCCTCAATCCGTTAATTGTGTGACCATGGATATAATCTCTGTGAGCTTTAATTTCCTAATCTATAAAATGAGGGTACTAATATCACTATCCCATAGAGTTATCATAAAGACTCAATAGGATAACATATGTAAAGTGCTTTGCAAATGACTTAGCACTTCTTGTAATATTTCAATTATTATTATTATTATCCTTTCCCTCTACCCTTGTGAAGAAATCTTTTGTATTATACAATGTTTAAAAGAATAATAAAAATTCAGCCAAATTACCAATATATAAAAACACCCTCATATTATATATTCCATCTTTCATGTCTGTTGACCCTCAGTATTCCAAAAGAATGGAGAGAGAAAGAATTTTCTTGGATGATCTAGGAAATAGAAAGTGTGGAGAATGTTCCTATTTCCCTTATTTAGAGAGGAAACTTGGTATATTAGAAATGGTATTGGACATATCGTAAAGAGATGACTTCAAATTCTGAACTGAATCTTTTCTATGTATGTAGACATAGTGAAAATCACTCACCTCTCTGAACTCCAGGTTCTTCAAACAGAAAAAAAAATATTTGCTTTATATAATTAATAGTATTGTCATGAAGAAAGTGATCTGAAAACATTAAAATGATAGATCAATGTGATCTTTTATAATTAACCTGCACTCTTCAAAGTCAGAGGCTGTATTATGTTCAAGTTTTCATTTCTCACAGAACTGATGGTGGTATTTCATTACATAGTTGTTCAATAGTGGTTTTCTAGAAAAACCAACAAATCATGAGTGATTGTGGCAGTAAAATTGAAATGATATAGCATGATTTTATAGTGAGATATATCAATGGAGTTCTATGCCTTTCCTTGGCATTATACATCCCAACATTTTAAATAGAATGATGGTATGGTTCCATAATGTCCATCATTGAGCCAGCATTTTCACAAATTCCATGGGCAGGGTGATAAGAGGCAGAGAACAAATTCATAAGTAAATATAGGAACTATATGTCACTCTGTGGACTAAGGAGAATGCTTGCTTCTTAATGGCTCAGTTTCTTTGCATGTAAAATGGCACATATTTCACAATTATAATGAACAAATGATATAATATATGCAAAGTGATTTTGAAACTCTAAATTGTATAAATGTGAGCTATTTCATTAGTACTATGTTAATTAGCTGGGAACAATTCAATAAATATTAGGCAGAAAAAAGTGGTGCTATGTGAAAATATATTTACCCAGGTAATGTCACTGAAATGTATAGCATTCTCTAGGATGTTGGAAAATCAGCAAATAAGTTGAGTCAACTAAACATTTAATTAAGTTATGGGCTATTAAATAAATGTAGATTAAAATCCAAAAGGCAGTAAGTTCAGTAGCACTTCTTCCTCCTCCCAAAAAGTAACTCTACCAAATGAAAAAAAGAAAGGCTGGGAATACATTCCATCAAAATACAATTAATGCCTTTATAGAAACAAACACAATATCTGTCTTAAAAAATAAAGAATAGCTTAGATACTAAGAGAGTTATTCAATGTGTGTGACTAAAATATACCAACATAACACAATATGACTGTAACCCATCTGTGAAATCTAGAATATTTGAAACTCTTCTTATTGGTGGAGAGAATGATAACTTGATAATGACTTCCTATGTCAATGATAGAGTTAGTATAAGAGATTTGAGGCAAAAACTTTCTTGACTCCATTTGACAAAAATTGCTAGGAAAGCAAAAAAGCAGTCTCACAGAAGTTAAGTCTAAATAAACACTTTATACTATCTGCCATAATAATGTCAGCTTGTTTGCATGATTTGAATATCAAAAAATTAAGCCATTAAAAATAGAAAGGAAGCATATCTTATATTTTTGTCAGTGATGGGTCAGTTTGATTACAAAAATAAAATCAATGTTTTCAAAAGATTTTGCATCATCAAAATTCTTATGCCTAAGATAAAAGCGTACATTTTCCTAGGAAAAAAACTATATGTGAAATAAATCTGATAAGAATCTGAAAATCAAGATCTATAAACAACTAAAAAAATTTAAATCCCAAAGTAATTTTTCTATAAAACATATAATCCAAGGAATAAACAATTCTCTTTTTCTTTACTCAGTTAACAAGCATTTATTACTTATTTGCTATGTTCCAAACATTGTGCTAGGCATTGATAATACCAAAACAAAAATGAAACAATTCCTTCTTTCCAGAAGCCTGTATTTTCTCAAAGTAGACAACCATATGTATATAGTTAGTCACTCAGTAAACATTTATTAAGCAATTACCAGGAACTGTCTTAAGTTCTGGGCATACAAAGAAATGCAAATGACAGTCCCCACTTTCAAATAATTCATAGTTTGATGAGGACAAAAAAAGATGCATATAGATATGTATAACCAAGCTATATATAGGATCATTTAAGGATAATCAACAGAGAGAAGGGATTAATATTAAGAAGAAATGAGATGTTTATTTTTCTTCATTCTTATCTTTTATTTTTCTTTCTCAATAATATTTTAATTTTCCAAATACAATTAAAGATAGTTTTCAACATTTATTTTTGTAGGCTTTTGTGGAATAAACAATTCTCAAAACAAGAATTTTAAACTGCTAATGATCATATGATATTATGCTGCAAATCATGATGACAAGAAAATGCAAATCAAAACAGCCCTAAGTTTTTACCCCACTACCAGTAAATTTCCCCAGAAAATAATTAAATTATAAGATGATAATAATCAATAATGGAAGTCTATTGTCAGAAAAATTATAAATTATCCAAAATATTTTGGAAAGCAAAGCAATTATGCTGAGTGATTAAAATATCCCTATCCTGTGACTCACTTTTAGGATATATAGATCAAAGATGGCTAAGACAAAATTTAAAACTTTATATGCCCTCAGATATTTTCAGTAGCCCTTATTAGAGTTACCAAGAAACTGGATACAAAGTAGATGGCCATCATCTGGAGAATAGCTTAACAAAATATAGTACATGATGAAATGGAATATTACTGCACCTTGAGAAACAATGAATTTGTTGCATCAAAGAAAAAACAAGATTTAGCTAAACTAATGCAAATAAATTAAGAAGAATTAAAAAGGTCAATATCTGGAACAACATAATTTTTTCATTTGTTTTTGTTTTTTTAAAACAAACAATGTGTTGAAATTATTATGACCATTTTTGTCTTCAAAGATGACATATTGGAGGAAATCTCCACCTTGCAGAAATAAAAGCCCATGAATATAGAACACTGCATAGGATGTTTTACTTTTTCAACCTGGTTAATTTCCCAAACATTTTTTTTAATTCTTCTTAAAAATTATAAGAGATGTCTCTCTGAGAAAATATTGGGGTGGAAATTCAGTGGGAAATAGTAAAGTAAAAGCAAAATATATTAACATAATCATATTTTTGCAAAGAACATCACGAGCATTTCTAATATTTTCATTTTGAATCATTACTAGCGCAATTCTAAAACCCTCCCAACCTTTACTGGAAAACTGAAGAAGTACCAATAGGGCTTTGCTCTCAGGGTCTAGAAATTTAAAGACTAATAATAGCCCTTGAACTATTTATGTAAGTATAGGAAAAACTAAGATTAGCATCTAATTAGCAAGAATAAATTAGTTGAAATAGGAAGCTCCCAGATGGTGAACTTTCATAAAGCCTCACTCCATAGCTTAGTATCCATACACTTGCTGCCTGCCCCTCCTGATTTTGTCCCCGCAGCAGCCTACTTAGTATCAGGCTTAATGAAGTTCCCAGGAAGGACCTTTGCACAGGGTACCTGAATCCTCTCCTCACCTCTCTCCCTCCCCCACAGTTGTTTAAGAAAAGTTTACTATTTTTTTTCCTCAGCACCAAATTGGCTCACCATGACTCTGCTAGGAAAACAAAACAAAACAAAACAGCACTGTACTCATAGTATTTACTCTAATATGTGTTCCTGGTAATGATCTCAGGAAAAATGACAAACTGATTTATAGTGTACCAAACTTTCTCCTTGTACCCTCCTCAAAATGAGATCATGCGATCAGTCAGAGATTCGGGAAGCTTTTTCCACTTTCTCCCCCTTTTTGCCCAAGAAATTTGTATGTGATCCTGGTTATATAGGTATAGAAACAAAATATTTACTGACAAATCATAAAGAAATTTAAAGTAAAACAATTCATTGGTATACATATAATTGTGCCACTAACCTGTTAAAATGATTTTTCTAAAGCCTAGGACTGAAGATATCACTCCCCCTTCTCCATAAAGTTCAGTGACTTTCTGTCATCAAGGAGACTTAATATAAAACTCTTTAGTTGGCATTTAAAGCCCTTTACCCCCCCACACACACACAGAGTATTCTTACATCTTATCCTCTGCCACCTCTCTTCTAACAAGTTACAATGATCTCCTTGCTGCTCCAAAAACAAGAAAGACTGCCTTAAAACTCAAGGCATTTTCTCTGTCTGCCCCGCATCTGATGTAGGTTCCCTTCTTCTTTCCAACTCCACAGCTTCCTTTGAATCCCAATTAAATTGCCACCTTCTAAGGAAAGCCTCTCCCTAGTCCCTTTTAATTTTATTGCCTTTGGGGCAGCTAGATGGCACAGTGGATAAAGCACTGGCCTTGACATCATTAGGACCTGAGTCCAAATCTGGTCTCAGACACTTAACTGTGTGACCCTGGGCAAGTCACTTAATCCCAATTGCCTCAGTAAAAATAAATAATTTTTATTATCTTGACTGTTAATTATCTCCTAGTTATCCTGTATGAAGATTTACTTTGAATGTATTTGATTGCATGTTGTCTCCTTCATTAAACTAAGCTCCTTGTCTCTTTTTTTGTATTCCAGAGAGCTCAGCATTGTGCTTGGCATATAATAGGCTTATATATGTAGATTTAAACTCAAATAGAAAGACAGAATGGTAAATTTGCAAGTAGAGTGACAAGGTTAAAAGAGTAACATGGTTCCAGCTTTGCTTCCTTCTATCTTAATTTCCTTTTCAGGAAAGAAGCACACTAATATATATGTATATATATACATATATATATATATATGTATATATAGATAGATAGATATTTTGAGGCAATTTGGGTTAAATGACTAAAATGTATTAAGTGTCTGAGGTCAGATTCAAAATCAGGTCCTCCTGATTTCAGGGCTGATGCTCTATCCACTGTGCTATCTAGCTGTCCCTGCACTCACATTTTGTGAGATTTTGTGCCTGCTGATGTCAGCCATGCTGAAGGGATACTACAGTTTTCACTTTATATTCTTTGCTATTAATTCATGCTGTTATTCAATCATTTCACTTGTGCCTGATTCTTTGTGATCCCATTCTTTAAAAAACAAAGATACTGCAATGGTTTGCCATTTTCTTCTGTAATTTATTTTACAGATAAGGAAATTGAGGCACTTGGGGATAAATAATATGCCCATCGTCATACAGCTGGTAAATGTCTGCAACATATTTGAACTCATGAAAATCAGTCTTCTTGCCTGTATTGTTGGTGCTTTATCTACTACTCCACCTACATGCCTTTTTAATCCATAGTGACTACTGAAATAAGAGTAATTTCAAACAAGGAACTAAATACTTTTGAAACTTAGATTCACTCTTAGGTTTTAACCTTCTACAAAGGCACTCTTGTGGCTATAATTCCTAATAGGTGACTGAACAAGTCTGCATGTTTAATTCACACCCATGGCACTGGCATTTCACTGTAAGTAAGAAAGAATTGTAGCTCCCAGGTGATTCTGTTACAAGTGACCTATGAAGGTCTTTTTTACCAGTGAAAGAAACAAACTCATTCTGCCCAGCTCAGATGTTGGATTCCATGATGCAGAGCAATGATTTCAAATTGAGTTCTCTAAGAACCAAGTCCTTAGAATAGGCCTGTTGTAAGAATCAAAGTAGTTATTCTTAAAATCTTGTCACCCCAAAACAAATCAATCAATTAATCAACAAGCATTTACTGAATACTTCCAATATTCTAGACACACCCCTAAGAATTGGGAAAACAAAGAAAGGCAAACACAGCAATTCCCATCAAGGAGTTTACATTTTTCTCAATTAATAAATAAACAGAAACATTTCTTAGGTTTCTACTGTGTGTCAAGTACTGTGCTAAGTAATGAGGATACAAATACATACCAAAAATGTAGTTCCCTGCCTCAATGTGATGAGCTTACAATGAAATGTAAGGAACGTGAGGAAATGACAATGTAAGGAAAGACAAGACACAAAAGAAAGTAAGATGGGCAAAGAGGAGAGTTTCCCAGTGGGAGGGTAGGGATGGGGTAGGGAATGAGGAGATTGTTATCCCTTACTCTTTAAATACAATTCATTATTCATCCTTTAAATTAAGTGGAGAGATGGTGGGTAAAAAGAATTGATGAGGCAGGGGTGCTAAAGCTTATTCCATCTTGCAGGTTGATGAAGTGTTCCGTTTATGAGGTTTCTGAAAATATGAAAAAAAGCCAATGACATTAAAAAAGAGTGTAAAGGAATGAAGGTGTAAAATGTTTAGAAATGTATCTATAATTTCATTGATATAGAAAATTCATGGATATGGGAATTCCTGCTACCATTGCAAGATAGCATTTTTTCTTGTTAACCAGATTGCAACCAGCTTTAAACCTGTGGGTGGCCAGAACCCAACAGAGTAAGCTAGAAACAGGAAAGTCAGAAATCAAACAAAAGTTTAATTTATCTCAAAGTGAGGAAAATGGCTTATAAGCAAGGACACGTGTTGGAGCCTGAAACTTTGGGGAATGGGGTAAGTCAATGTGGGGCTATCTCAGTATTTATACCTATGGGGATGCAATGAGCTGTGCTCCTGACAGTGAGGATTAGCAGAAGCAATGAGACAAGTTTCATTTATATCAGGGCCTAATGATGGAAACATGGTACTAAAGGTGCTTGTACAAGCTAAGAGAACACTAGACTCAGGTGTAAAACAGTTCTGCATTTTACTATGGCTTAGATCATCCAGAGGGTGAGTGCAAAGGATTACTTGTATGTCAAATTCACAGCACAATCTCTTTACTGGGCCTGAGATTTGACTCTTTAAAACTTATAATTTTACAACATTATTTAAAGCACCAAGAGAATAGATGATTTGCTCATGGTCACACAGGCAAGTTTTCCTATAGTTAAACACAGATCTTCCTGGATTTAAGGCACATTTTTCTGGTATATTTTGCTGCCTCAATGGGGGAGACAGAATGTAAATTAACAGGCATCTAAGGTTCATACAAAGACAAATAGATGAATGGTAATCAGAGAACTTTCTGAAATTAGGTGGGACTAGAAAACAATTCCTGGAGAAAATGGCCACTGAGATGAATATTGAGGCAAACCAAGGAAAACAGAGGTGATAGTTTGTCCAATAATCCCTTGGGAAGCAAGTGGGAAAAAAGGTTTATTCAAATGTTAAATAATTGTTTCTATGGTGAGGGGTGGGGCGGGTCAGAAAGATGCCATTTGGGATTTTCTTGTCAAAAATACTGAAGTAGCTTGCCAGTTCATTTTCCCTTCCTTCCCTCTCTCTTTTCTGTGTCTCTCTCTCCCTCTATGTGTGTGTCTGTCTCTGCCTCATTCTCTCTTTCTATCTCTCTCCATCTCTTTGTCCATCTCTGTCTCTCTGTTTCTGTGTTTGTGTGTGTCTGTCTCTCTCTGTTCCCCTCCTCTCTTCAGCTTTTATCTTTTTACTCCTTCTGTGCTGACCACTTTTTTTTTGAAAAAAAAAAAAAAAAAAAAAAAAAATGATAAAACCCAACACTAGATCCTCCCATCTCTAGAACCTATCATATTATATCCCTTTCTAGTTAAATCCTTAAGAAAGCCATCTTCATTTAACCTCTCTATTTCTTTGTTCTCTTTTCTAAAATCTTTTAAATTTTTTTGGTTTCTGACCACATCTGTTCCGTCCAGTGAAACTGTTTTCTCTAAAATGATCAGTGATCTTTTAATTTCCCAATCTAATTGTCTTTTCTCAATTTTCATCCTATTTGGCCTTTTTTCATTATTTGAGATTAATGATCATCTCTCCTTTTAGATTTTCTGTCCTCTCTATGGATTTATAACACTGTTCTTAGCAATTTTCTTCCTGCATGATTCTTCCTTACAAACTACTTTTCTGGTTCTTCCAGCAAAACAACTACTACCAATGTATATCCTCTAATGTTCTAATCTGAGTTATCTTTGTTTTCCATTTTTACTATTTAAATTGATAATCCCATCAAGTATTGTGGATTCATTATTTTCTCTTTATAAAAGATTTCATGATATATAGATCCAGTCTTGGTATCTCTCCTGAATTCCAATTCTAAATCTAAGCTTGCTCCCTGGACATCTCAAACTGAATATCCTATGGAATTTAAAACTGATCATGTCTGAAACAAAACTGATTATTTTCTCCGCAAATACTTCCTTTATCCTAACTTTAAATACTGCAAAGGATATTAGTTTTCCAAAGACTTGAGTTTAGAAAGCACAGTCATCTTCAGTTCCTTTCATTATGCCCCAAATATCCAATCTATTACTAAACCTTATTGTTTCTACTTTTATGGAATCTCTCATGTATTTGCCCCCTTTTCCCACTTACAACAGTGACTAGGATAATTCAGAGCTTCTTCATTTCTCAGCTGGACTACTAAAGTAGCCTTTGTCTGTTTTTTCATTTCTTCAAGTACAGCCTAACTCCAATTTATGTTCCACTTAATTACCAATTCATTATTTTCCCCTAGAGTATAAGTCAGACCATGTCATTACTCTCTTTGATAAACTCCAATATCTCAATTTCCTCAAGAATCAGATGAAAATCCTGTGTGGCAATCAAAGTTCTTCATAACATTACCAGTCTTAGCATTGCCAACTTTCTATTTCTCTTATACTTTAATGGCTACTATGCATTCTAAGATCAAATTTCTCTGGTTTACTTTCTCTCTATTGCACAAAACACAGCACCCACCATCTTCCTGACTTAATTGTTGCTCACTCAGGTATCTTATTCTTCCTAAATTCTGACCTTCAGCATGAGTGCAGAGAAATTGTTTTAAGTGTGTGTTATATGAAGGGTATTTCATAAGTCTTAGTTGAGTTGCAAAAAGACATTTGAAAGACCCTGAATGCATGTGCGCACACACACACACATGAACACACATACATACACACAAATACACACAGACATGGCTCCCTTTCTTTCACTCATTTGAAAAAAATGAGCTGAAATTTTCAGTTTTCATTTTCATATATGCATTTATACATTCACAGAAGCAAAAATGAATATATGTATATAAGCACACATAAAACACACACTTGCATATATATATATATACATATATATATATATACACATATATTCCTGTGTATCTATATATTTATATGCTACACCAGTAATCAGCTCAGAGAACCACCACATACTTCAGCATAGACCCTGTCAAACAGACAACCACCAAGCGCTGGATAAAATAATTACACGACAATCATTCAGCGGCCTAAGAAAATGGGCAGATGCCAGGCCAGGGCCTGACACATAACCAAGGATAGCCTGGTAAACATGTAGACAACAGCTCCAGGATCAGTGCTTTCATTGTAGCTGAGGGAAACAGCCAACAAAGGAATACAACAACACCCACCAGACACCAGCACTGTGACCTGCACTCAGTACTAGCTAAGCTTCCAGACCCCTCTGACTTCTAGCAGTATCATCCACCCCTCACTATACACTCTCATTGTAGTACCAGACATCAAGGAATATTAGTGAAAGATGATGTAACCACCTAGGGCCTGCAGACTCAGCACAAAAAGCCCCAGGGAGTGCCTCTTCCAATCTGAGAGCAAAGCTCAAATTTAAAAGAAAGGAAAAAGACAAAAAATAAATAAATAAAAAAAGATGAGGGAAAAAAGTATATTACCATAGAAAGTTATTCTGACAAGAAAGGTCAATACACGAATTCAGAAGAGTATAATGTCAAAACACCTATGGACAAAACACCAAAGAAAACAAAACTAAACAAAACAAAAAAAAGTGGTTTCAAGCCCAGAGGGGGAAAAATCTAATGAAAAAGCTCAAAAAGGAGCTTAAAATCAAATAAGAAGAAAGATTCTGGGAAGATGGTGAAAATTTCAACCTCTCCAGATTTCTGCCATAAACAAAACAAATTTGTGCCTCAGGGTAGAAAACAAATAAGATAAGACAGAATAGTAATCCTTGAGGTACAAACCAAGAAGATGGCATGAAAGATCCCAGGACTGGGGTTTAAATAGTGTGAAACACCTACAGGTTAGATCCACAGACATACCAAGTGGAGATCCTGGGAAGGTAGCTGGATTCGGAGTAGCCTCAGCCTCAAACTCAGGAACTTTCAGATTCTGGACAGCTCTCTGGGGAGATAGACTTTTGAGTCCTGGAAGACTGAGGGAATCTCTGCTGATTAGGAAGGCCAGGTCCAGCTGTTGTTCCAAGAGGCTACTTTGGGCAAAAAGGAACTAGCAGACCTGGTGAGTGCAGAGGCAGTGGGGCAGGGATGCTACTGGCTGCAGGCCCTTGCAGGAAAGTGGAGAATTGATTTGGAATTCCAGGTCAGAGGGGAGAGTTGAGGAAAATTCAGAGACACCATCCCCTCACCCCACCATTAGAGATGGTTATAGTAATACCTCTTTTTTAAAATATATTGTAAGATTATATTTTGTAATACATTCTGCTGTTTGCTTCCATTTTATGGAGATGTTCATCCAATTCACATTCAAAGTTATGATTATCAGCTGGATATTTCCCTCCATCTTCTTTTCTCCCACTATGTACTTTTGTTCTCTCTTTCCACATTGTTCCTCATTAGTATTTTGCTTCTGAACCTGCTTTCCATTCTATCATCTCTCTTCCCTTCTTACACCCCTTTTTCCTATTGTTTCTGCCTCCTAAAAGTCTCTCCCTTTTTTCCTTTTTTCTCCTCTTCCTTATAGCATAAGATAAATTCACCATGTAAGTGAATACATTATCCCTCTTTGAGCAAGATTAGGTGAAATTAAGCTTTAGGCAACGCTCATTTCTCTCCCTTCTTTCCTTCATAATAGGGTTTTTGTGCCCTTCTTGTGATCTAATTTGTCCTGTTTTACTTTCCATTTCCTCTTCTTCAAGTATAATCATTTTTAACCCCTTAATGTCTTTTTTTTATATCATCTTTTTATATTATATCAGAGTACACTCCCAACTGCACCCTCTATTCATGTTATGCTCCCTTCTAACTGTCCCAGTAACAGCTCTCAAAAGTTACAGATATTATTTTCTCATCTAGGGATGTAAACAGTGTAACCTTTAGATACTATATATTTCCCCCTGTTTACCTTTCTATGCTTCTCTTGAGTCCTGAGTTTGAAGATCAAATTTTCTGTTTAGTTCTGTTTATTTTTTTTTCCCATAGAAATGATGAAAGTCTCTTACTTCATTGAAGGTTCATCTCCTTCCCTGAAAGATAATGCTCAATTTCACTGGGTAGTTGATTCTTCTATATAATCCTAGGTATTTTTCCTTCAATAATATGATATCCTAAGCTCTCCAGTCCTTTATTATAGAGGCTGCCAGATCCTTAGTAATTCTGACTGTTCAGTGCCTTGATATTTGAATTCTTTTTTTGTCTTACAGTTTGCAATATATTTTCCTTGAGATTATAGTTCTGGAGTTTTGCAACAATGTTCCAGGGGTTTTCATTGTGTGATCTTTTTCTGGAAATAATTGATAGATTCTTTCATTGACTATTTTGCCCTTTCGCTCTAGTATATGAAGCTCCTCTTGAAACTTGTTAACCAGGCTCTTTTTGTTTGTTGTTTATTTTTTGTTCATAGCTTTAAGATAGACCAATAGTTTTTAACTTTTCTTTCCTGAATGGATTTTCTGGGTTACCTGCCTTTTCAGTTAGGTATTTTGCATTTTATTCCATTTTTTCATTCTTTTTAGTTTATTTGACTGATTTTTTATGTCTTGTATAATCATTAGCTTCCATTAGGCTCCATTTGAGTCTTTAATGTGTGATTTTCATCAATTAGCTATCATATCTGGGCTTTTGGGGTTTTTTTTCCCCATTTGATTAATTTTTGCTTTTCAAGGAGTTTTTTCTTCAGTGGATTTTTTTTTCATTTGACCAATTGTGTTTTTGAGGAATTGATTTCTTCAGTGGATTTTTTTTTTGCCATTTGCCAATTGTAATTTTTTAAAGAATTACTTTCTTCAGTCAATTTTTGTCTTCCAATTTTCTTCTTCCAACCTAATGACTCTCTTTTGTATATCTTTCATTTTTTCCCAATTTTTCTTTTCCCTCTCTTATTCACCTTTTAAAATATTTTATGAGCAGTTCCAAGAAGCCTCTTTGATGTTGAGAAAAATTCACATTACTCTTTGAAATTTTGCCTGTGAGCATTTTGTCTTCATCTGAATTGGTGTTTTGATCTTCCCAGTCTCCATAGTAACTTTCTATGGTGAAGGTTCTTTTCTGTTTCTTGCTCGTTTTGTTTTTTCTCTTTTTTTATCCTATATTGTTACTTTTATGGCTAGTCTTTGCTCCTAGATTATGAGGTACCCTTGCAAACTTCTTATGCAGCTCTGAGCCTTAGGTTTGAGCACAGGGGCCTCTGGTGTTTGATGCCTTGTTCAGAGCAAGTAGTAGTAGTTCTCTCTTGCCTACTGTCCTCTCCAGGAAACAACCTAGTTTCCTGGGTTGACAATATGCCTTCAGTGCTGGAACTGGAGGCTGCTTCACTGATTTACTCTGCTATTGAGCAAGGAGAGAAGGTCTCAGTTGCTAATCTATTGTAATTAACATCCTCTCCCTGGCTTGCCTGAACATTGTCTGAGCTGGAGTGAGTTCATTTTACCCTAGGACTTTCTTAAAGGCCTTCCAATATATGTTGAATGTGATATTTGTTTCATTCCAACAGACTTACTGAGAGCCTTGGGTTTCATGTGGTTTCTGAGGGAAACTGAAAGAGCTTGAACAGCTTCTTGGCATCACTTTACCATCTTGGCTCTGCCCCTAGAACTTCTTGATATACTTATTTTAGAAATTGGAAACTTGAGCCCCAGGGAAGTAAAACAATATGTTTAAGGAAACATAGCAATTGGGCAAGTAGAACTGATAATTATAAAAATAATAATAATAATAATAATAATATATTTAATGTTTGCAAAGTGCTTTGCAAATATTACCTCATTTGATCCTTAAAACATATTGATGAAAATCTAGGAAAGATTTACATGAATCAATGCTGAGTGAAACAAGCACAAGCCAGAAAATATAGCAACAATAAGATTGTGTCACATGATAGATTTAATTCTTCTCAGCAACGCAGTGATATAAGCAATTACAATGAGTTTTGGATGGAAACTGCCATTTGCATCCAGAGAGAGAACTACAGAAATTGTGGATCAACACATACTATTTTCATCTTTTTTCTCCTTTTTTTCTTTGCGGTTTTTCCATTTTGTTCTTGTTTTTCTTTCCCAACACGACTCATATGGAAATATGTTAAAAGAAAGAATGTACATGTATAATTAAAAAAAAATTAGCTGTGGTCAGTGTAAACAAGTGCACACAACATGAGAAAAAATGATGTCAATATTACTTAATTTTACCAAAGAGGAGAGTAAGGTTAACAGATTTTAAGTGTCTTATCCAGGATCGCACAATTCATATCTATATCTATATAATTATACATCTATACATCCATGTATCTATATTTATATAATATCTATAGCTATCTATCTATCTATATATGAGATTGAATTTAAACAACATCTTGAAGTGAACAGTGACTCCAAGTTCAGGTTTTTTTTTTTTTTTTTTGTTGTTGTTGTTGTTCTTTCTTGTATTACCCAGCTACCTCTACAATTTAAGTTTCTTAAATCATGTTATAATTAACTTTTATCTGAACTATTCTTTTTCTCCTATTAGAAAGACTGTGAAAATTGTGATGATGTGTGAAATTGATGTAAAATTATTATTATTATTTTACTTTAAAATAAATAATATGTCATATCTTTCCTATACACAAGCACAAAGGCTTAGAATTATGTACCACAGGGGATGAATAAGTCACTGAGACATCTGCGCTGCAAGTCAAAGAGAATTTTGCTCAAAGTTTACACAGCCAATTAATTATTGCTGAATTGTCTTAGGTTGTAAGGATGACACATTATCCATATATATTCTACACATAGATAATTTCATTCCAAAGTATATTTATATTCTCTGGAAATATTTTAACTTCTTTTTAAAATCTCATTTGCGAATGGTACATCATTCAGACATCCATATTCCCATCAATTTTATCAAACACTTTATTCACTATTGTATCTCTGTACCTCAGACTTGTGAATGCTTGATATGTCAAAAAAAAATCTTCCTTTTGGCTCAAGGTGCTCATCAGCCATCTGGAACTGCCCCCCCCCTCTCATCCATTATGCAAATGAGATGTAGTATTCGTTATGTTTCATCTACTGATACTAATACATTAATGGGCATGTTATAGCTTGAGCCCTAGAGAACGCAATGCTGTCTCATCAGTCATTGGTTTGCACTCACACCCCATTACTTTTAATGGCTCCCTGGCATTTAAGGTCATTGGATCCTCAATTGCTGCAGAGTTTGGCATTACCAATAAAGTAGATTTCCATTTCATTGAGATATTCTTTCTGATGCAGTTTGGATTGTACAACTGATGATATTGATTGTGAGTGGAAACTTCCCCTTCCTATCTCCCGAAATGATTGCTTATAATTTGAGAATTGATAACCTCATTGGTAACTGTATATAATGGGATGACTGAGGTTTTCAGAATAATTTTCTTTTCTTTTTTTTTTTTTTTTTTTACCTTGGTTGCATGTGTGTGTTGTTTTTGAGAAGCTATCTATGCTTTTCTGTGATTCTGTGATACAGTCCACACCAAATCAAAATAAGCAGACTAATTTGATACGTTTTATTGTAATTCTAAGGTATTAATGCTTTAAACTTTTGGACTAAACTAAAAACTTTGGGAACACACATTTTTCAAATAAAAAATATTTCTTTTGGAAGTGATTATTTTGCTGAGACCATTTCATTTACAATTATAGTTTGCTAGACTTGATAAAATTTCAAGCACTATGACCAGTGGTCTTGACAATGAAAATACCTAATTTAAAATGAAATTAAAGGCATGCCTTCACATATAAATCATGATGAAAAATGGTTGAATATAGTGAGACAACCAATATTTTGAAAGCTACCACTGTTTGTCTTAAGTCAATGTGTTTTCAAACTGGTTTGTCTTCCTAGGTAGAGTCTAAGCTGATATGTTTTAATTTCTATTTCAATAAATGAAATAAATGTCTTTATTATATTAAAATGTCTCTCTATATATTATACAGAACATATATAATATATATAATTATGTCTATATATAATGTCTATATTATATATAATATAAACAATTATACATTTTATATATATATGGGAAGAAATGTTTTCATTGCTCTTAAATTCTTATTATATATATAATATCTCAGCATGAAAATGACAATAAAACTACAAAAGGAGAAAATGTCTCTCTTTATAATTTTCTTTCCTATTATCTGTTACATATGTATATTTTTACTTATTAATTAGACTGTTTCCACATGATTCTTCTCCCATAAGACTTTATTGTAAATGGAAAGTATGTTTTTTCAGTATAAGGATGAATCTTAGTTTGTAATGGCAGCTACTGACTTTTTTTTTCCTTTTTGCATATAGAACCTATTGACCCCAACTGCTTCTCCAGAAGGATATAGTAAATGAGTGTGGGAATTGTTCATTTCTAGAACTTCTTCAAAAAAGCTGAAGACTTCATTTATTAGCCTAAACCTAATTCCATATTCAATTCTTCAATATTGTCCTGATTTTCACCCACATTTGCTATTTGACCCTGTGTATTCCATATTGCTCTGTTGCTGACCTAATTTTTAAATGCTAGATGTGTGTTGTGATTTGGACCCTAGATTGTTTGATATATTAAAATTATTGTCCTACTGCTCAAAAGAATCAACATCTTAAGGGCAGCTAGATGGCACAGTGGATAGAGCATTGGCCTTGAATCCAGGAGGACTTGAGTTCAAATCTGACCTCAGACACTTAATACTTCCTAGCTATGTAACCCTGGGCAAGTTACTTAACCCCAATTGCCTCAGCAAATAATAATAATAATAAAAGAAGAAGAAGAAGAAAAGAATCAACATCTTGTCTTTGGACTCTTTCTAACTAAGATGTTATTAAGACTTCCTTTAGGAGATTGTCTTATCAGTACATAATATACTATAATATATATATATATATATGTATATATATATATGAAAATAATAATATAATATACAGGTTTTTCCATAGCCTCAAATTATATACTGTCTTTGTGACCAGAAAAACAGCACAACATTTCTTCTATGACCCATATAAGTACCTCCATTTCTCTGGACCTTAATTTTCTCAGCTATAAAATTATCAGGTTAGAATAGGTAGATGATCATCAAGATCTTTTTCAGATCTAAGATTTTATCATATCTTCCCCCAAATTGATGTTGAGATATACAAAATTCCTAGAGAAGAAGTTAAGATAGCTGCAAAAAGAACTAGACAGCAAAACTATACTAGTGGTGGATCTCAATATTGCTCTTTCAAAACTAGATAAATCAAACAAAATAAGAAAGAAGTTGCAAAGGTAAATAGTCTAGAAAATAGAGATGATGTAATTTTGGAGAAAATTGAATGGAGACGGAAAGGAGTATAATTTTTTTATATGGAGTACGTGGAAACTATGCAAAAATTGCCATGTATTAGGACCATGTATGAGGGTCTGTTCCAATGATTTTGTGATGAAGAGAATCATTTACACCCAGAGAGAGGATTGTGGGAACTGAGTGTGAATCACAACATAGCATTTTCATTCTTTTTGTTGTTTGCCTGTTTTTTTTTTATATATCATTGTTTTTTCCTCTTTGATCTTATTTTTCTTGTGCAGCATTACAATTATATAAATATGTACTTGGTATATCTCTCTGCCTTCAGGAGACTTTCTTGTGATTATCAAAAAGATGGCAATTCTTTAACTGTCTTTCCTGATATCAATTAGTACCCATGATGACATGACAGTAACATTGGGAGTAAGTAAACTTTTGGATTGAAGGAACACATTTCTATTGGCCTCATTATCAGAAAATATGAATCTATCTTCATAGGAAACTATTTTGGGAGTCTCCCAGGAAGAAAACAAAGAATTTGAAACTGAGAACAAAAGAGAAGTCATTTTGCCATCATTACACAGTACCAAATTTTGAACTCAAACTCAGGACTTCCAAATATCATCCTGATATTCTTTATGCTCTATTATGATTGTACTTATAAAAACAAAAGTATAAACTTGTTATTGCTATTTAATTTCACTGTAAAATATTTAAGAATGTCATGTTTTGTTTTATATGTTAATATATTACTGACAAGATTTCTCTGAGTGGTTCCTATGATCCATTGAGACACTAGTCTTACAATCTAAATAATATAAATACATATGTATATGTAATGCAATATAATAAAAATATAATATAATCACATATATACATATAAATATATATACATATATTTAGACAAATTTACACACAAATAATTTAAATCAACAGAAGCTATATTCAATATTCACTAACCAAAATGTCATTTTTAACACATAGTTATAAGTATTACATTATTTTAACAATGAGCAAAGTGTTATTTAACCAGAGTAAAGACAAAAACAATCAGTGAAGATTGTCCTCCAATATTTGGAAGAGTACATTTTTTGTACAAAATTCTATTTTAAAGGAGAAAAAAATGACTATTTACTGTTAGGGAAAATAATTCATTCAAACAATGCAAGTTGCCTAAAACATACCGAGGGTCATATATTATCCCTTACATACACTTAAATTTATATACTTTGGGTTGAAGAGTACCAGGATCTATCTGATTTGAGTTACTCTAAATCGTGCAGATATCAGGGAAGAGAGTTTAAAAAAGTGAGGAAGGGACCAATGAAAACCAGATCCTAGAAAACTAGAAAACCCAGAAGGATTGGATCATGGCTGGTGGGAGGGGGGTGGGCAAATGAGGGAAAGATATATTAGATTCCTGTTTTTCCTTCTTCTAGGGTTTTAAAATGACAAACTTATCTGCTTGGAATTCTTGGAAGTGATATTCTATTCAATACCATCCAGAAAGGGGCTAAAGCAATAGTTTCTCTGACCATGAAGTTTCTAAAAAGCATCTCTCCTAACTTCAACAAGCACCCATTTTATAACAAATAAAATGGTTAAAATGGCAAACAAGTGGTACTGATAATGATCCCTCAACTAAATTATTCTCAGGGATTGCTAAAAGGAGCCCATCCTGATCCTTTAATAACTATGATCAGATCAGTTTCCAGGATTGTCTCTAGAATAATATGAAGCCAAAGCTCTTAATCTGTTTATTTAGCTTCCTTTGTCTCAATGACAAAACACCAAAACTCTTAATCTGATCATCCTCTCTGAGACTGTCTTGATTAGCATATCTTTAGACAATTCTGGGACCTGCTCAGCTGGGTGGAATCTATGTGGTTTTTCCCTGATCCCTCCCTGACCTCTCCCCAAATTCTCCCAATTTTTCTCCTTACTTTCGAGAACTCCCTCTTCCCTTGGGGCCATAAAAATTGTTTTTCCCCAAAAGAATTTTGTTGATTCATTTATGACTCTGCCTTGCCTAGAGGTATTTGCTTGAGCCTGTAAAGCTATTTCAAAGTAATTAAAATAGTAAACCTTTGTAAACTGTGATGGATGACTATGACATAAATTTTTGTGTAGATTGAACCATTATGTTTTCCCAAATCTATTTCTTACCACTTCTGGTATGTTTATTACCACTTTAGTATGAGAGTCCTGCTAACAAATTATATATATTTTAAAAAATATACTTAAGTCCCCCTGAAGTTGTATTCCCTTAGAGTATCATCTGTTATTACTTATAGAAAAACAAATTTCAGTAATAAGAAAAACAAAAAAAAAATTTGTGTCATGTATACACACACATATATACATACATGCATGTGTATGTATATATGTATGTATTTAGAGACAGACAGATGAACAAACAAATAAAGAGAGAGACAGAGAGTCAGATAGAGAGAGAGAGAGAGAAAGGAAACTAACCTATTGCTTTTTGATGACATAAGAGTCTACTTAGAAAACTCTAAGGATTTAAACAAAATTAATTGAAAAAATTTCAGCAAAATAACAGCATATGAAATAAACATACTTAAATCATTAGCTTTATTACTCTATATTACCAATTAAACCCAGCAGGAAGAGGTAGAAAATCCATTTCATTCATAATACTACCAGAATATTCATATTACCTACCAGAATATATAAAATATTTTAAGTTTGATGTCTTCCATATAGAAAGAATAGTTTGGAAGATGAGTGGTAAGGCCATGCAATTATAGTAGTTAACAGAATTTTATTGATACTCACAAGAAAAGGAGATACTAAGGTGGAAATGCCTTGCTGTATGGCTTCCAAATACCATTATCCAGATGATTTCAGACATAAAACCTGAAACTATATTTGTACTTTAGTCAAAGTCCCCAAATCCTTTAAGGCTCAAACTTATATATAGTATTAGACAAATTGCTGATTCTCTGCCAATAGAACACTATTCCATAATCCACATAAAAAGATACTTGGATAATCAGGCCCAGTGAAATGAGGATATTTTTTGAATTATTATAGAAGAAATGAAGCATGAGTGGTAAGGATCTAGGAAACTTAATTCTAACAGTTACAAGCAGGCAAAGTTTTGAGGTTGCTGGTAATAATTTTCACTTACTAAGAATTATGCACCCTAGGGATCTGCAGCTAAACTAGTCAAACTGGTTTTCACTGTTTACCACTAACCAAGACCCATCCAGGAACTATTTAAATGTAATCATGAAAACACACACACACACACACACACACACACACACACACACACACCTGTAGAGATAAAGAGACAGACACAAATAATTTAGAAATATTATTTGATCATAATTATACCAGGCCAGTATAATAAAAACTGTCAATGCTATCTAAATCAGTGAACCTGTTTATTCCCATACTAATAAAGCTTACAAAAAAATTGATTCCTATAGCTTGGGGGAAGATATTTTGGAGATAAAAAGAAGAAAGAATCTCCACAGAAGCCATTTTTTTTAAGTGAGGAAGAAAGGATAGGGAAGAAGGGTGACTTTTAATTACAAAATCTCAAAAATATATATTAAAATAATAAGCATTAAAACTATTAGAAAATAGAGAAGTTGGGGGCGGAGCCAAGATGGCGAACTGCAGACAGCTTTCTCTGTGAACTCCTTTGGGACCTTCCCTCAAACCCAGACAAAGTGAGCCTTCGAACTGGTTTGTGAGTGAAGGCTCCACCAAACATTTGGACTACAATGCACTTCTATCAAAAATCTACCTGGAAATAACTCCAGAGAAGGTTAGCCTCAGGGGAAATCGGCCCCTGGTCGTGATCAGACTCCAGCCGGGCGGAAGTCAGGGCTGCAATAGAGGGCCGGATTTAAGGCACCCAGGAAGCCCCTGAGAGACGCCTGGGCCACTTTGCTCTGCTTGCAGGCAGGTGCTTTGACAGATCTGCCTTTGGTAAAGGGTGGATCTAGAGAAACTGAAAACGTGGTCTAGCCCCACCAGCCTCAGACCGGAAGTCAACTCGGCAAACTGCCCCAGGGCAAATACAAATCGTTGCAGTTTTCTCTGTTTTTGACCAATATCCCAACTTTAAACCATGAGCAAGAAGCAGAAGAGAGCTCTCACCATAGAAAGCTTTTACACAGAAAAAATAGAACAGTCCCCAGATCCTGACATTATGAAAAAAATACCAGATGAAGCCACAAAGGCAGACTTAAGTTGGTCTCCCTTTCAGAAGGCTTACCTGGATGATTGCATTAAGAATCTCAAAAGAGAGCTAGAAGAAGAATGGGGAAATAAATTGAGATCAGGGCAACAGAAATATCAAAAACTGGAAAATAGGACTGGTGAATTGGAAAAAGAAAACAGTTCATTGAAAAACAAAATTGGTGAATTGGAAAAAATCACCAACTCACTGGAAAATAAAAATGGTGAGCTGAAAAACAAAATTGGTGAATTGGAAAAAGACAACAATTCACTGAAAAATAAAACTGGCAAAATGGAAAAAGAATGCATTGAATCAAGAAATTCAATTGGCCAGCTACAAAAGGAGCTAAAAAAGATAAATGACGGAAATAATACTTTAAAAATTAAAATTGAACAAATAGAAGTAAATGACTCAATACGACTTCAAGAATCAGTTAAACAAAAACAAAAAAATGAAAAAATAGAAGAAAATATGAAATATCTCCTAGGAAAAACAACTGACTTGGAAAACAGATCCAGGAGAGACAATTTAAGGATTATCGGACTCCCTGAAAGCCACGATGAAAAAAAGAACCTGGATGCTATCTTCCAGGAAATCATGAAAGAGAATTGCCCTGA
>JAJPUD010009622.1:2560-31115 GCA_023553655.1 Myrmecobius fasciatus
ATTGTTTTATAAATGCTAGTGATCTTTATTGTTGTTATAAGTCATGAGTGGGGAGAAGGGAAAGGACTTAGGAAAAGGAGGCACTGCGAAAACAGAAAATAGCAGTCAAATTAAAAATCAGAATGATCCATAATTCAAATTAAATATAAAGCAAAACAAAAAAAGAAATATAAAACAAGACAAAAAAGTATAGAACATCAGAGAGAGAGAGAGAGAGAGAGAGAGAGAGAGAGAGAGAGAGAGAGAGAAAAGGCACAGATGTGATTTGAATGTAAAGGAATGATATCCGAAAAAAAAAATAAAATTAAAGTGTAAGAAAAAAATGTACTGGAAGAGAGAGAAAGGGAGAAGTAAAATGGGGTAAAATATTTCATTTTAAAAGAGGCAAGGAAATGCTTTTATAGTAAAGAATAAGGTAGAGCTAAGAAGAATTGAAAGAACTTTACTCTTATCAGAATTGGCTCAAAGAGGAAATAACATACATACTTACTTGGGTAGAGAAATCTATCTAAACTTATAGGAAAGCAGGAGGGGAAGGAGATAAGAGAAAGGCAAGAGATGATATAAGGTAGGGCAGATTGGAGAAGAGAGTAATAAGAAACAAAACACTTGTGGGACAGAATGAAAGGAGAGAGAGAATAGAATAAACAGGGCAGGGACAGGGAGAATAATAGGTTGAAGGCAAATACAGTTAAAAATAGTCACTGGGAAAAAAAATTTTTGAAACGTTTGTCTGATAAAGGGTCTTATTTCTCAAAGAACTGATTTACATTTACAAAAGTAAAAGTCCTTGTCCAAATGATAAATGATCAAAAGATATGAACAGTTTTCAAATGAAGTAATCAAAGCTCTCTATAGATATCTAAAAAAAAAAAATCTAGCTCACTACTTATTGGAGAAATGCAAACTGAAACAATTCTGAGATACTACATCATACCTATTAGACTGGTTATTAGAATAGAAAAGAAAATGATAAATGGTAGAGAGGTAATGGGGGGATATGAGACATTAATGCAATGTTGATGGAATTGTGAACTGATTCAACCATTTTGTGGAGCAATTTGAAACTATTCCCAAAGGGTTATAAAGCCATGTAGCCCTTTGATCTAGCAATACTACTAAGTCTGTATCACAAAAAAAGATATGTTTTTTTTTTTGTTTGGTTGGTTTTTTTTAAAGGAAAAGGACTTGCATATAGAAAAATATGAATAGCAACTCTTTTCTAGGGGTAGAAAAATTGGAAATTGAGGGAATGCCACTCCACTGGAGAATGGCTAAATAAACTGTGGTATATGATTATTATGGTATGCTGCTGTGCTATAAGAAATGATGAGCTGGATGCTCTCATGAGAACTTGGAAAGACTTTCATAAGATGATGCAAAGTGAGATGTACTTTGTCCAAAGAAACAGCAATATTGTAAGATTATCAGCTGGAATGACTTAGCTAATTCTTATCAATACAATGATCCAACAAAACTCTGAAGGACTTAGGCTGAAAAATAACTACCCTTGTTTTGCATAATTTTACATGTTATTTTTTAGTTGTGGGTGGTGATAAGGGAGAGAAGGTAGAACTTAAATTCTTAAAAACAAATGTAAAAAATGTTTTGAATGTAACTGGGGGAAATATTAAATATTAAATAAGTAAATATATTTAAAGAAAAATGCTATCCTCTCCCAGAGAAAGGACTGATAGTGTCTAAATACAGATTGAACGGTACGTTTCCTTTTTATTTTTCTTGAGTAATTTTTTTTGTCTATGTTTTCATTTTATAGTATGATTACCATGGAGATGTTTTGCATCACTACACATGTATATATCAAACTGCTTGCCTTTTAAAGAAGGAGTGCAGTGAGGGAGCAAGGGAGATAGTAGGAACTCAAAGTTTTAAAAATGAATGTTAAAAATGCTTTACATGTGTCTGGGATACATAAAAATTAAATAAATTGATTTTTAAAATTTTTATTATTTTTTATTTAATATTATTTTATTAAGGTTTTTAAAAATTAATTTTTTATAACTTTGAATTTTGAGTCACAGAGTCTGAGTTTGAGTCCTGACTACCACATGTTACATGGCAAGTTATTTCACTTCTCTGGGCTTTAGTTTCCTAATCAGTAAAATAAAAGAATTAGAAAAGATTACCTCGAGATCCCTTCCAGTTCTAAATCTATGGTCCTATGAATCATCAATATTAGAAAATATCATCATAACAATGAATGTTGGAGGGGATGTGGGAAAACTGGGACACTAATACATTGTTGGTGGAACTGTGAACAGATCCAACCATTCTGGAGAGCAATTTGGAGCTATGCTCAAAAAGTTGTCAAACTGTGCATACCCTTTGACCCAGCAGTGTTTCTACTGGGCCTATATCCCAAAGAGATCTTAGAGGAGGGAAAGGGACCCACATGTGCAAGAATGTTTGTGGCAGCCCTTTTTGTAGTGTCTAGAAACTGGAAACTGAAGGGATGCCCATCAATTGGAGAGTGGCTGAATAAATTATGGTATATGAATATTATGGAATATTATTGCTCTGTAAGAAACGACCAGCAGGACGATTTCAGAGAGGCCTGGAGAGACTTGCATGAACTGATACTGAGTGAAAGGAACAGAACCAGGAGATCATTATTCACAGCAACAATAATATTATATGATGATCAATTCTGATGGACATGGCTCTCTTCAACAATGAAATGTTTCAAACCAGTTCCAATTGTTCACTGAAGAAAACCATATACACCCAGAGAGAGGGAAATGAAATATGGAGCACAACATAACATTTTCATGATCTCTATTGAAGTTTGCTTGCATTGTGTTTCCTTTCTCTGATTTTCTTTTTTTCTTGTAGATAGGATTTTTCTTGGATAACTTGTCAAGCATTTCAACATTATTAACATGTTGTGGACTTCCTGCCATCTAGGGGAGGGGAGTGGATTGGGGGGTAAAATTTGTAATGGAAAGCTTTGTAAAGATCAATGCTGGGGAACTACCCATACATATGTTATACAAATAAAAAGCTTTAATAAAAAAAAAAGAAAAGAAAATATCATCATGATCATGATAAGAGGCAGAATGACTAAGTGAGTAGAGATTTGATGTTGAAACCCCAGAACACTTGATTTCAAGTCCCACCTCTGACACATACTAGCTATGTGACATTACACATTTAACCTCCCAGTGCTTCAAATAATTCTCACATATTAAATTCCAGAGGACAAAGGATGGTTTACTAGTTGTCCATATAAATGAGGTCTCATAAAGAGTTCACCATGAAGATGGCACCAATAATTTTCTCTGTCCCTCATCCTCATTTTTTCATCATCATCATTTTTGCACCCAGAGTTTGCAAAGACTTGCAAAAACTTTCCTAACATTGAAGAACAGAGATTCTATTTGGAGAAGTTTTGTGTCACCAGAGGAAAACAAGAGCAGTGAGAATTGGGAGCACAGGAGTTAAGAATCTAATCTTACACTGCATCTCGAGAGCTATGATGTATTTAAAAGAGAACTATACCATCTTTTAAAGAGAAAGAATTCTTGGACTTACTTCCTTGGAGCAACTATTACAACCAATCACAGAAAAAAATTTTGCTTCATCAGAGAAAGCTTTGGGGGTTTGACTGGCCAAAGGAAACAATAAAGCTGATGAGAGAGCTATACCTAGAAGCCAGAGAAATTGCAGAAGAATTGATGCCTGTGGGGCCCAGAAGGAATTACAGAAAGAGCTACAACTGATAGCATTTACTAGAAATGCCTTCTGGAAAAAAATCATAAAATACAGAAATAGCCATAGTGGAGAAAAACACCTGATAACAACTGGAAACAAGAAGGAATTACTAAGGAGTCATGACTAGGGTTATATGTTCTTAAAGCAGTGGCATTAAATGTAGAGCAGAAAACAGCTAGAGGTTAGAAGTGGAGGTTATAATGAAAAAGAAATCTGCTTATTGGGAACTCTAAGGGACTAGGAGGATGTTATAAAGTTAATAACCCTGGTAGAAGAGTTTCTATCAGTTTTCCAAAGATCCTGTTTTTACTCAAGGCACTGTTTCATTTTTTTCTCATTGTTTCAATGAAATTTACCTTATTTTTATATTTTGAATGCACACATTCAAAAAAAAATCAATATCAATGTGAGCAATCTGAAGTAGTGATTTCCCATAATTTCTGGGTATAATTTATAAGTCCTAGAAGTAAAAAAAATGTTTCTAACAGAAATTACAATTATTTTGTATTTTCTATTAAATGAAAATAAATGTGAATTCAGAATATGCTCTGAGAGGACAGTAAGTAGTACTGAAATTAGAGGCAAAATTGTGTAATATCAGAAATTAGTAGGAAAAATGAAAAGAAAGTAGATGTGAAAGAAAACAAAAGTTTTAAGTACAAGGAGGATGAAAATCACTTATTACAATCCAGCTTTGTCATCAAATTCCAGTTCTATTTCACATGTAATATTCTTAGGTATCCCATGTTTGGAAAATAAATGATGAACCCTTGCTAATAACATTAGCTTTCAATAATAATTTCTTTCATGATAAATTTAGGTAATCTATCACCAATCAGAATTAGGTGTAATTTGTAAACATTTTTAGCCAGAAACATTAAAAAAAAAACAAACTCTAAAAACTTTAACCATCTTTTTGCTCCTGAGTCTCAACTGGGATAGACTTGCTTGATCCAGAACTTGGAAATATCAGCTTTCCACATTTCCTGGAAAGCAGTGTTTTGACGGATACTTGCCACAATGCCATCTAAGAGGGTGACACTGGATCTCCATTTGGGCAAAGAAGAGACCTTGCCACAAGCCTCATATAAAATAAGGTTACCAGAATAATTAGGAATCAAGTTGGTGGTTTCTTCCTAAAAAAAAATTGATGTTTACATTGTTGAATAGTCAATGCTGTTTGATTGCATGCTTTGATTAGCGACTTATTAGTGTGCCATAAGCACACATAACAGGAAATCAATTTTATAAATATATCTCTTGTCATACTTCTGTGCCTTTTTGCAGTGCTGTGGTGAATAAAAATTTCCCTTGAACAAAAAAGCTACAGATATCCTCAGTAGCTATTCTTAGACAATAACCATAAAGCTCTTTTCAGTTTTTTCTCTGTCAAAAGCCTTAGCTATACTCAGTGAATAGCTTCAGATAATAAATGTGAAATGCCCTATCAGATTTCTTTCAGTCAATGCCCATGGAGTTTTCTTCTGCTCAACTAAGCTGTACCAGAAAGTATAGATATCCATGTTAAGATCAGGATTTTAGGATTTATCATACTCTGGCTGAGAAAAAAACGCTCCAGAATTCACTACCTCAAAAATAAAACATAGATTCAGAGGCATGAGTAATTTTTTAAGAGGGGACAATTGGAGGGAGGGGTCAAAGTGATGCATTTATTTTTGGATGTTTACACTTTCATTTCCTATTGATACATTCAGGAAAAAGCTTGAATATATTTGGGAATACAGTTCTTGAACTTAATAGAAGGATGAAATTCAAAGAAATCATAATAGGTATACAAATAGAATGGTAGATAAGCAGATATGTAGGTAGGTACATAGATAGACAGATTGATCGATAGATAGATAGATAGTTAGATAGATAGATAGATAGATAAATAGATAGATAGATGAATGGATTTAGGAGTCATCTTCATAGACAAGATAACTGAAACTATAGAAGTGAATAATATCATTAAGAGAACACAGAAAAAAGATAAAGATTAAATATATAATGTTGAGCATATCCTCACTAAAGACAATAGAAGAACAAATAGCAAAGAAGAGAGAAGAAACAATAAATATGGAGGATGAGAAGGAGGAGACAGCCTCATTGATAAGCCACTATTCATGGTGTGATTTATTCAAAACTACCATAATAAAAGTAAGTGACAAGGTGCCCAATCAATCTCATTTGTAGGCTTTAGGCTGTGTGAAAAAAAAAATCTTAAAATGATCTAATGATGTAAAATGATGAATTCTGTTGTAATTAGCTTACAGACTACTTCTGAACACTAATTGAAGTATTGAGTTACTGTAATCCAGGAAACCTGACAGTATTAATCAAGAAAAGACATTTCAGCATACCCCCTCAGGAGTGCAGAGAGAACTTAACTGTAGCAAATACAGGAGATAATAGGGATGATCATTGGTTCTACAAGCATCTCAGTGTAGAAGACAAAGGCTAAAAGAAGTCCAAAGGAAGTGCGGGTTCTTTCCCCAATTTCTACTACCAATGCCAATACACTATAATATAATCTACCATTTTGTTGCTCAAATATTTACAGTAAATTATTTTGCCTTAACTGCTAGGTGGCCAGGTGTTAGCTAACAGTATATATTATAAATATTTAGTCTTGAGTTCAAAACATATTCTATTTGTCACTTTCTATTATAGATGTCATTGTTGCCATTTAGAGTAAAAGAAATTTCTTTCCCTCTTTCCTAAAAGTAAAAGGGAGAACTTATACTAGATCTGTACTAGAGAAACCAGCATAAAAGATAGAGGGAATAGATTCTTTAATCGTTTATTGAAGGGGGAGTTTCTTTCACAAGATTGTAGCTCCCCAAGATTAATCCTCTGATAATTCCTACTCGTAGGGTCACACAGGCACTAATCAGAAATTGCTACATCATCTTAATATACTAAAACATCTGTTCATCAGGAAAATCTCAACAATTACAATCCAGTACCTTGGAGCCATGTGTTCCCTTTCATGACAATAATTTAGAAAAATTTAATTAGGTGTGATGGTGCTAAATGTAGTTTCCTAATGAAATAAAAATTAGAAAATTTTGGAAACATATTGCTGAAGTATTTAAAATCAGAGACTGGCAAAGACTGATAAATTACATTTTTTTAATGTGTAAAGTTTAAGATTTTCAAAAATCAAAAAATTAAATAATTTCCTTTGTCCCAAGTATCCCACATACACACACACACACACAACACACACACTCTTACCTTAGTAACTGCTTGTCTTTGTTTAAAAAATGTTGTTTTACTCCTACATAGTCTTAGATATGTTATCCAACTTATATGGTTATTTTCTATAGCTCTTAACTACATAATGTTCAAGAAAGTTAATCATATATTATAATTCTATCACTTGGAAATGTCAGTCAGATCCAGAGAGAGAACTATGGAGATTTAATATGGATCAAAGCATAATATTTTCACCCTTTTTCTGTTTGCTTGTTTTTTCTCTATTTTTTCTTTCCTTTTGTTCTGATTTTTCTTGCACAACTGGACAAATATAGAAATATATTTAAAAGGATTGCATATATTTAACCTTGCTATTGCTGCTATGTTGAGGAGGGAGGAGATAAAAAATTAGAACACAATGTTTTAACAAAATGAACTATCTTTACATTTATTTAGAAAAATAAAATACTATTAAAAATAATTTAATCACTAAAAATCACAGTAAAATTTTTTCATTATACTTCTAAGAAATTTGAAGATATTGGAATTTTGTACAAACATGAAAATATATTTAGTCAATGATTATCAAATTGATATATATGTCATTAATAAAATGATCATATAATAATTACTAGGTATATTGACCAATAACAAAAGAAAAATTACAAAGCAAGGAATTACTATACACAGAAAAAATTTCCATTTTATGTCTGCATGATTAAACATTATATAAGGGTTCATATCTAAATGGATCATGTGATCAATAATTAAAGCTAGGTAATTAAGACTAAATTAAGTAGGGGCAGCTAGGTGGTTCAGTGGATAGAGCACCAGCCCTAAAGTCAGGAAGACTTGAGTTCAAATCTGGCCTCAGACTCTTAGCACTTCCTTGTTGTGTGACCCTGGGCAAGTCAATTAACCCCAATTGCCTCAGGAAAAAAAAAAAAAAAGACTAAGTTAAGTATCCAGGTAAGGAAGACCACATTTGAATTTTAACTCACTCATTTATTGACTACATGATTTGGATAAATCTCCTAATCTCTCTTGTTCTTTATTTTGTTCCCTCTAAAGGAGGGATAATAATATTATCTATCTACTTCAAAAGATTCTTGTGTTGATCAAATGAGATAAAAAATGTTTATCACTTTGAAAATCTAAAAATGCTATATTGTTGTTATCTCAAGTCCAAAATTTGTTGGTTAGTAATTTTTGCATGGTTCAGCTACTTGATCCTGTTTATTTACTATAAATATTTGCCATATATTTACATGTATACACATATACAAAAATACACAAAATTCAAGTTTAAGTATTTTATTTACTTCCTTTATTAAAGTACCATTTCAGTTTTTTATGGAGAAACTCTTGGCTCTTAAAAAATTATGGAGATAATGAAGCAGAGTCTCTGGTAAGTCCTATAGTGCCAGAAAAAAATATGAGCAACTTAAGCACAACTCAACAATAGATTGCTGTCTGTGGACCAATCTAACAAGTGAACATTAAATGATTTTAACAATCTATTTATTTATTGAGGCAATAACTCTCTAAACCATCTGTAAAGTCATAAAACAATTTCGGTGTGAATCACTGAAGATTTTTATAATATTGAAATGATACATATTTGAAATATAAATATCTACAATTAAGTTGATGAAAAAAAAAAGTACCTTTATCTCTGGGTATAGTTCTAAACATGAAACTAGGAAACAATGTTTAATCTATGATGTTAATCATAGGAATGAATACTAAAAACTTGAAAGTTCAATTCACACAGTCTATAAGCAACAAGAATAGGGGAAAAATAAAATTTCACTAACACTCCAGAGAAGCCTTTGAATAATGGTATTTAAAGATTACCAATCAAGTAATAACAAATTAAGATTAATATCACAGATCTCTAAATCAGCAAGGAAAGAAAATGCTTTAACTACATGAACACTGCCCCAATCAAGAAAATTACTAGAACTCTACTGATTAATGTCATGTTCAAGAGAATATTAACAAGGAATGATGGGGTACATAACAAAAGAATTAAAATGTTTTCTACATATCTTTCGAGTGTCATCAATGAAATTTATAAATGTAGAGGGGAAATTCTCAGACTTAAAATTAATATTTAAAAAATTATTTTTCTACAAATGGTAGCAAATAAACTTAATTACAAACAATTATAGCTAGCGCTCATATAGTGCCTACTGTGTGTTAGGTGCTTCACAAATATTTCCTTTCATCCTTACAGTAATCAAGGGAGTAAATGCAATTATTGTTACCATTTTATGATTGAGGAAACTGAGGCAGAATCATTTGCTAAACTTTCTACAGCTAATAAGTATCTGAAACCAGATTTCATTTTAGATCTTTATTCTAGGACCAGTGCTCAATTTAGGTCAAATTTTTATTTGTGCTTAATCTCAATTTACTGAAATTCAATTATAGGGATTCAGAGTAGTACTGTGGAAAGCTAATTAGCTTTTAAATCAGTCAACCTGTATTTGAATTGTACTTCCTGCCATGTGTAATCAGTCCCTTTATCTCTTTCAGCCAGTCTCTTTATTTATATAAAGAAGGGATTTAGAGTAGATAGTATCTAAGATCCTTTCTGTCTCTTACTCTAAGATCCAGTGAATATGACTATAAATTAACTTTCCTAGTCTTTCTATTGTTGTTATTCTCTTTTGTAAATGATTTCATTATTTTCCAAAAGTAAATGTGGCACTTTTCCAAGAAATATGCTTAAATCCATGAAGGTATCATAGAAACCACCAGATTGGGGCTATCTCATCTTTCTCCAACAGATCTGGCTTTAACTCTTCCCAAATTAGAAATTACTAAAAGGGTTGCTATTTTTAAAATTTTCATTAATTCTCCCTTCAAAAAGCCAGAATGATGAGTGGATTGGATGCTATCCTCTGAAATTGTTCTTTGTTTGTGGAAAAATATAACTTAGAAAAGAGAAGATTTGAGAACACTTTTTCAAATATTTGAAGAGATGCTAGGCCAAAGAGCGTTTAAATTTGTTCTGGCCCGAGACACAATTGAGAGCAACTGGTTAGTTCTACATTATTCTGGCTTGATTTTAAGAGCAAACAAAACAAATAAAACTTTCCCAGCAATTAGAACTATGCAAATATGGAATAAATTTCCTGAGGAAAGAGTGGATTATCTATCACTGAAAGTATTTAAGTGAGGCTGAAAGATTTTTACAATACTTTTTTTCCTAGATTGAAAAAATCTCTATAGACTGTGTGATACTTCCAGGCAAATTTCAATCTATTCACATTTTTTTTTTATTCTGGGTACTCACATATCACTCTTTGATTCCAGAAACCAGTTTGAGATTCACCACAATGACAAGCAGTCTTCCAATTCAATTTTGAATTTCTTTCTAAAGTCAAATTTCCATTAGTAATAGGTCATCTGTACTCTTCTTCTTTTTCATTAATGCATTCTTCTAAACACCTACTTTCCTATTTTTTTTTCCAAAAAAAGAAAGTCTTTCCTGAAGCGGTAGCACACTTCAAAATTAAGAAATTGAAGATGCAGCACTACACACACACACCTATATATATATATGTATATATATATGTATATATGTATATATATACATATGTATATATATATATATATGTATATATATATATATAGGTGTGTGTGTGTGTGTGTGTGTGTGTGTGTGTGTGTTAGTGTTAACAATCAACTTTGTTATATTACTCTAGGTCAGTGATAGAATTGGAGAAAACATGGGAAAATAAAATGAAGAACCCTGGAAATGATACTTATAAGAACCTGATATGGTGAAGATGGTCGTCCCATTCCTGATGATTCTAATAAATTCATGGTATTCTTTCAATTTCATTGCTATCACAGGTAGATGGAATATATATTTATTATGGAGCATATTATTGATTGTAATTGCATACAAACTCCCTATGTGAGAAATTCTTTTACCAACACAAATTCATATCTACTTTGCAAGTTAGAGTCTTAAATTTGGTAGTGCTTCTTCCTGGTGACATAGCCAGTATGCAACAGAACTATGTGTTGAAAAGAAATCTTCCTGGAAAGGATTCTGGAAAGATGGTGAAGTAGATGAAAAAATTCCAAGCTCTTCAGATTTCCCCCAGAAACAAAACAAAACTGCCCCTTGCTGTGAATATAAACTGGAAAAAAATAAATAAAACTTGGGGCAGAATAGAAGTCCTCCCAGGACAAACTGAGAAAACCAAAAGAAAGATTTCAGGACCCAAGTTTAAAAATTTTGTGTGAGAGCAGCTAGGTAGTGCAGTGGATAGAGCATCAGCCCTGAAGTCAGGAGGACTTGAGTTCAAATCTACTCTCAGACACTTAAAACTTCCTAACTGTGTGACACTGGGCTAGTCACTTAACCCTACTTGCCTCAGCAAGATGCAAAAAGAAAAAGAAAAAAGAAAAACAACAGATTTGCAAAACAGATTTTAGAAAGAAAATATAAAAATAATTGAACTATCTGAAAGCTATGAGCAAAAAATTAAGCTTGTTACACTGGTGCAAGAAATAAGTAAAGAAAATTGTTTTGGAATGATGGAACAGAAGGGAAAGTAGAAATAGAAAAAAATCCATCAAGCTACATCAAAGATCCTGTATAAAAAACATATAAGAACATTATTGCTAAATCATACAATCCTCAGATCAAAGAGAATATTCTTTAAGAAATAAACAAACAGCTAAACAAAAAATAATTCAAATATGCTGGAGCTAAAATTAGAATTGTACAGGATTTATCATCATCCATAGTAAAAAACCACAGGTCCTGTGGAGATGAAATAAATTTATGTCCAAAGAAGAACTGGAACTCTTAATTGAACACCAGATAGATAATTTTGACTATATTAAGTTAAAAAGTTTTTGTTCAAACAAAAATAATGCAGACAAGATTAGGAGAGAAGCATCAAACTGGGAAATCATCTTTATATTTAAGGATTCTGATAAAGGCCTCATTTCTAAAATATATAGAGAATTGTCTTATATTTATAAGAATTCAAGCCATTCTCCATTCGATAAATGGTCAAAAGATATGAACAGACAATTTTCAGATGATGAAATTAAAACTATTTCTAGTCATATGAAAAGGTGATCCAAATCACTATTGATCAGAAATGCAAATTAAGACTACTCTGAGGTACCACTACACAACTGTCAGATTGGCTAAAATGACCAGAAAAGATAATGACAAATGTCAGAGGGGACGTGGGAAAACTGGGACACTGATACATTGTTGGTGGAACTGTGAACAGATCCAACCATTCTGGAGAGCAATTTGGAACTATGATCAAAATGTTATCAAACTGTGCATACCCTTTGACCCAGCAGTGTTTCTATTGGGCTTATATCCCAAAGAGATCTTAAAGAAGGGAAAGGGGCCCACATGTGCAAAATTGTTTGTGGAAGCCCTTTTTGTAGTGGCTAGAAACTGGAAACTGAATGGATGCCCATCAATTGGAGAGTGGCTGAATAAATTATGGTATATGAATGATATGGAATATTAGTGTTCTGTAAGAAATGACCAGCAGGATGATTTCAGAGAGGCCTGGAGAGACTTGCATGAACTGATGCTGAGTGAAGTGAGCAGAACCAGGAGATCATTATACACGTCAACAAGACTATATGATGGTCAATTCTCATGAACATGACACTCTTCAACAATGAAATGTCTCAAACCAGTTCCAATTGTTCAGTGAAGAAAGCTATACACAACCAGAGAGAGGTATATGAAATATGGACCACAACATAACATTTTCATGCTCTCTATTGATGTTTGCTTGCATTGTGTTTCCTTTCTCAGATTTGTCAAGTATTTTAACATAATTAACATGTACTGGATTTCCTGCCATCTAGGGGAGGGGTGGAGACTAGGGGGGAAAAATTTGTAACAGAAAGCTTTGTAAGGGTCAATGTTGAAGAATTACCCATACATATGTTTTTCAAATAAAAAGCTTTAATAAAAAAAAAAAGACCACAGGTCCTGGGAATAATATATATGGGCAATCAAAAAAAAATTGGCCTTTAGTTAAAAAATATCATATCCAACAAAACTAACCCTAACATTAAATGGAAAAAAAAGGGACATTCATCAAACTTGCATATTTTCAGGAATTTGTCTCAACTAAACCTGAATT
The DNA here is from genome assembly GCA_023553655.1 of Myrmecobius fasciatus. Lineage (NCBI taxonomy): Eukaryota > Metazoa > Chordata > Mammalia > Dasyuromorphia > Myrmecobiidae > Myrmecobius > Myrmecobius fasciatus. The sequence continues at coordinate 15,649 of JAJPUD010009622.1, forward strand.
TAATAAAAACTTTAACACATAAGAGCCAACAACAAAAATTAATTTCAAGGGGCTTAACAAAAACAAATTTTTTATGTCTGTTACATGGAAATGTATACCATGTATTTAAGATTGGCATCAGTAATTGAGTAGCTGAAAAGAAATTTAGGGGTGAGTATGATCTGATTCTAAAAAACAAAACTGCCTAGAAAAAGTTTAAAAATAGTAATAATGCTATATGAATAAGGTACAGAGGAAGAACCAACACAGTCATTAAAAGGGGAGGAGAGCTGGTAGCTCTGAAAACCTAATCACATGGGAAATCGCTTAAATAGGGATCATTCATGCATGAATATATGTGTGTGAGTACATATGTATATATACCATATAGGGTAAAGCACACTCCAAATTCTACAAAAATAATAATGATAATAATAATAAGAGCAGGAAAGAATAGGATAAGGGGGTCTAGAAGGGTATGTAGATTTATGGGAGGGCGTCAAGATTGTGGATTAATGCAAAAAGGATAATGAGCAAAGGAAAGGGAAACATAGGATAAGGTGGGGCACAGTAGAGTATTAAAATTAAGGGGTGAGATAATTTATGGATTAATGGGAATGGGATAAAGAGGGTACACGATAAGGGGGCGATCCATGGGAGGAGAAGGTTAAGTGTTAGCAAGACAAGTTAAGAAGCAAAATCAAAATAGAAGAGTTAGGAAAGAGAGGAAATAAGAGATATACATAAACACAACAAAGATCCGGAGTAGAACTAATTATGGAAAAAATGTAGGCCTAGTAATCATTGATGTCAGATAAAGTAACAAAGACTCAATCAAAACAGAAATTTACATTATATGTCAGGCATATTTATATTGTTTTAAATGCATTTTTATATATGGCTAAATGCATATGTATGTGTGTGTATGCATGCAGGTATGTGTATATGGAGATATATGTATGGGTGTCTGTGTGGGTATGATTATATGTGTGTGTGTGTATGTATGCATAAATAAATGCATGCTTAACTGGCTTTTTTCTGGAAAGTGGGGGGGATGAAAGGGAAAAAAAGAATAAAGTAAAAAAGTGTAATCTCTGTTATTATTATAAATACTTTATTGAAATAGAAATTTATTATTACATATCTTGAATCCTCCCTGATGTTCTGCTTGATACATGACAATGTTTTGTTTTTTATTTTTATTTTATTTTCCTTTTCTGACTTTATCTACTTTTTTATTTTGTATTTAGTATTAAATAAATAATAAAGGAAGAAGAAAGAAAGAAGAGACGTTCCTTATTTCCAGATTTCATCTCTATTTATTATGTTGCTTTGCGCCTGTACACATTATAATACTCTAGGACTATCTTGGTCATTCTACTGTTGTTGAAAATATTAAAATTGGCTAATTGAAAAACTAATGATCTTTATTTCTGATATTAAGAGCTCAGTCCCATTCTTTTTTTAATAGCATCATCAAACAGAAGTTTCAATGTTAGAAAAGCCTTTTCTATTGAAAACATTTAACTTGAAAAATGATGCAGTCAAGCCAAGTCAATATGCATTTATTAGGCAGAGGCACAGTGCTACTCACTGGAATAGAAAGAAAAGCAAAATAGTCCTTGTTCTCAATCATCTCTGAGCTTAATGGGAAAGACATAATGCAAAGAACTCTGTAGAAATAAGATAGGTTCAGAGTAAATTGAAGTTAATCAATAGAGAGAAGGTATTAGCATTAAGGTAGACCAGGAAAGGTTTCTTATAAAGGTAAGATTTTAATTCGTACTTGAAGAAAGCCAGAGAAACCAGGAATAGAAACAATAAAGGAGAGAATTCTAGGCATGGTGGAGAGCCGGTGGAAATCAATGGAGTTGGATGATGGAATTTCTTGATTGAAGAACAGCAAAGATGCTTGTGTCACTGGGTCATAAAGTATATTGAAGAAAGTCAGGAGTAAGGAGGGTTTCATTTTATGAAGGTCTTTAAAAATGAAGCAGAATTTCATACTTAAAACTAGAGGTGACAGAGAGAGAAATAGAGGGATGACATAATTAGCCCTTTAATTAGCAAGCTCATTTTGATGACTGAATAGAGGGTTGACTGGCACAACACAGTATTATTATTATTAATTACAAGGTTATTTAGTACCATAAGACTTTACAGAACAAGTTTTACTACTTCACCAGCAATTTTGCTTCATTATTCGCAATGGGTTAAGGCAAAGCAAAGATGAGTAAATTGGATACTTTAAAGCTCTCTAGTGGAAATACTTTAAAAGGGAGGGGGAAAATGAGATCATTGAACAGTAGTAAAATTGTCAACCTGTCTATTTCAGTTTTTTATTCATTGGTTAGTAGTAGGTCCAAGATTTTATTCACAAAAGAAAACCATAAATTATGCCACCATTTTCCATAATACATGGGACCCCACTGAGAATGATTTTCTTTTTTTTTTTTCTTCATTACAAATTTTTCCCTCTAGTCCCCTCCTCTCCCCTAGATGGCAGGAAGTCCACTATATGTTAATTATATTAAAATACTTGACAAGTCGAATATATGTATACATATTTCCATACTTATCTTGCTGTGCAAGAACAAACGTATCTACATGAACAAAAAATATATGAGAAAGGAAACACAATGCAAGCAAACATTGATAGAGACCATGAAAATATTATGTTGTGGTCCACATTTCACATCCCTCTCTCTGGGTGCATATGGCTTTCTTCACTGAACAATTGGGACTGGTTTGAAACATTTCATTGTTGAAGAGAGTCATGTCCATCAGAATTGATCATCAAATAGTATTGTTGTTGCCATGTATAATGATCTCCTGGTTCTGCTCATTTCACTCAGCATCAGTTCATGCAAGTCTCTCCAGGCCTCTCTGAAATCCTCCTGTTGGTCGTTTCTTACAGAACAATAATATCCCATAACATTCATATCCCATAATTTATTCAGCCGTTCTCCAATTGATGGGCATCCCTTCAATTTCCAGTTTCTAGCCACTACAAAAAGTCTGCCACAAACATTCTTACACATGTGGGGCCCTTTCCTTCCTTTAAGATTTCTTTGGGATATAAGCCCAATAGAAACACTGCTGGGTCAGAGGGTATGCGCAGTTTGATAACTTTTTGAGCATAGTTCCAAATTGCTCTCCAGAATGGTTGGATCTGTTTACAATTCCAACAACAATGTATCAGTGCCCCAGTTTTCCCACATCCCCTCCAACATTTGTCATTATTTTTTCCTGTCATTTTAGCTAACCTGACAGTTGTGTAGTGGTAACTCAGAGTTGTCTTAATTTGCATTTCTCTGATCAATAGTGATTTGGATCACCTTTTCATATGACTAGAAATAGTTTTAATTTCTTCATCTGAAAATTGTCTGTTCATATCCCTTGACCATTTATCTATTGAAGAGTGGCTTGAATTCTTATAAATATGAGACAATTTTCTATATATTTTAGAAATGAGGCCTTTATCCAAACCCTTAAATGTAAAGATGATTTCTCAGTTTGATGCTTCCCTCCTAATCTTGTCTGCATTATTTTTGTTTGCACAGAAACTTTTTAACTTAATATAATCAAAATTATCTATGTGGTGTTCAATTAAGAGTTCGAGATCTTCTTTGGACATAAATTTATTCCATCTCCACAGGTCTGAGAGGTAAACTATCCTATGTTCCTCTAATTTGCTTACAATATCACTCTTTATATTTAGATCATGAACCCATTTAGATCTTATCTTGGTATGTGGTGTTAGCTGTGGGTCAAGCCCTAATGAGAATGATTTTCTTTATGAGGCCCAATGCACTATGTCCATTGCTTTGACCAATAAACCATAGCTATGCCAAAACATTTTGTGATTCATAGTGCAAAATGTTGTAAGAACTTCCAAAAAGTGTATTGCTTTCGTTAATCAAAGAAAAACTCATATTTCCATGGGAAAAAACATTTCTATTCCAGTGATGCATTTTACATAAAAGATAGGGGGCAACTAGGTGACACAGTGGATAGAACATGGGTCTTGGACTGAGGAAGACTCATTTCAGGTCCAATATGGCCTCAGATACTTAGGAGGTGTATGACCCTGGGCAAGTTAATTAATGTTATTTGCCTCACTTTCACATCTGTAAAATGAGACGGAGAAAAAAAGAGGAACCACCTCATTAGCTTTGCCAAGAAAACCTCAAAAATGGGTTACAGTCAGATATTACTAAAAACAAACAAACAAACAAAAAAAAGCTGGATATAAAAAAAAAAAACCAGTACCACTTGCTAAACATCTGACAATTAGGTAAATGTTTTCTCTTCCTCCTCTCCACCATTATATTATGTAATAATACTTTATTTTAATTATGTATAATACTTTAATTTGAAACTGGTTAAGAATCTTATGGGAGTGCTTTCTAAGAGACTTTTTTGTTTATTTTTGAAGAAAGAAATCCTTAATTATGTTTTTTGTCTTTCTTGAAAGGAATAAATAAGTACATTCAGTCATAACTAGTAAATAATTAGTAAATAATAACTAGTAAAGTTCAGAAACAAAATAAACAAAACCCAAAACACCTGATCTCATTCAGAGTTCTTTGTGTGCCTTATATTATCTCTTTTTTTTCCTTTCTTTTGGAGAGAGGGCATAAAAATATTTTTTGACATTTTTATCTAAAGTTGAATTCCAAATTCTATTCCTTCCTTCCTCTCAACTCTCCTTTCTCCCTGAGATGACAGGCAATCAGATATAGATGATACATGTGCAATTATGTAAAACTTTTCTGAAATAGTCATTTTATACAAGAAAATGCAAATAAAAAGAAAAATGAAAGAAAGTTTAAAAAAATATTTATTGAATAAATACCAGGTTTTTTCCTCCACTTGGAGGTGGAGAGTATGCTTCATTATTAGTCCTTCGGAATTGTCTTGGATCATTGTATTGTTAAGAAGAACTAAGTCATTCACAATTCTTTATTGAGCAGTATTGTTGTTATTGTACAATGTTCTACTAATTTTGTTCATTTTTCTATGCCTCAGTTTATGTAAGTATTTCCAGGTTTATCTGAAATCATCATAGTTGTTATATCTTATAGCACAATAATATTTCACTATAATCATATACCATTGCTTTTTTAGCCATTCCCCAATTGATAAACATCCCTTTGATTTCTACTTCTTAACTAAAACTAAAAGAACTGCTATAAATATTTTTGTATAAACATGTCCTTTTCTCTTCTTGGATTTTTGGGGTTATAGACTTGGCAGTAGGATTATTGGATCAAAAGGTAATAGTTTAATAGTTTACATATTTTTATAGTTTAATAGATCACAGGGCATATTTCCCAATCACTCTTCAAAATGATTGGATTGGGTTATAACACCACCAACAGGATATTAGTGTCTGAGTTTTCCCACATCCCCTCCAAAATCCAGCATTTCTCTTTTTCTGTCATGTTAGCCTGTCTGATAGGGTGAAGTATTACCTCAGAGGTTTTTGTTTGTTTGTTTGTTTTTTTGTTTGTTTGTTTGTTTTTTACTTTGCATTTCTCTGATCAATCATAACTTAGAGCATTATTAATTTATTATAGATAATTTTGATTTTTTTTTTCCTGAAAACTACCTATTCATATTCTTTGAACAATTATAAATTGGGGAATGACTTGTATTTTTATCAATTTGAGTCAGTTCTTCATGGGAAATGAGGCCTTTATCAGTGATACTTGTTGCAAAATTCCCCCTCACACACACCCTTAGTTTTCTATTTTCCTTATAATTTTGGTTGCAGTGGTTTTATTTGTGCAAAATCTCTTTAATTTTATTTAAACAAATTATGTATTATATTTTTTGTGATGTTCTCTTCATTTTCTCTGGTTCTAAATACTTCCCTAGCACAGTCATCTGCCATAAATTAATCCATGCTTTCTTAATTTATGTTAGCACCATTTACAAGTAAATGGTGCTATTTTGACCTTACATTAGTATATGGTATGAAATATTAATCTAAATCTACTGTTTCCTGGTTTTCTCAGCAAGTGTTCTGTGGTTGTCATTTTGTCAACAGGAGTCCTCCTTGAATTGTCTTAAACAATTTGTTCCAGCTTGAAAGCTGGGTTTTGCTATGTGAGTAGGTTCTGTATGAGTAGGTTCTTTAAAAGCCAAAAAATGTATACCCCACATCTCCACTCTCTATTTATCAGCTACTCTTATCATGAACATTGTTCACTACTGATATTGTTCTTCTTTTCCTCTGGGTCTCCGATTTCACGTTCTGTAGTGGGCATGACATTGATTAAGGAACATTTTGTTAGTCTTCTTATAAAGCTTCAGGGTTCTGGGACTCTTTTCCTTCTAACACTGTACTCTCTGGGTCTTCCTCTTGCATTATTTATTGATTACTAAATCTTTTCATGCCAGCAGTTTATCTTGTAGTTCTTTCTTTGGTTCTTTTTTCCTGCTTGAAATCTTCTGGCATTATTTCATCTTCCATCTCTCATTTTCAGGTTTCAATCTTTCTTTGCTTGGACTTTAGTAGTTTTTAGCTTGGTAAAAACTTTGATCTTATCTCATGCATTAAACTAGGTAAATATTTTAAAGGATAGTTGTCTCTAGTCTTGTGGGGTGGGGTTTGTTTGTTGTAATTTGGATACATTACTGTTTGAGAGGGAATTGGAACTCAATGGAAAACCCTTAACTCTAACGCATACCACTGGAGACTCCTTCCATGTTTACATAACACTATCAATACTCTGAATATTTATACTTCATGCTTAACTATTAATTTTAAGTATGCCATATTATCACTTAGTGAGATAAAAAGTATGGTACACAAACTTCCTCTTGCAGCCTGCAGCTCCACAATATGAGATATATAACTTTTCCTGCCATTATTCAGACAAGTCTATTTTTGTCTTTGTGTAAAGAAAAAAAATTTTATTTGGAATATAAATATATAATCATAAACAGAATAGAAACATAAATAATTAAATGATTAAAATATAATATTTATTATTGTTATTTAAATATTATTGTAAAGAGAATACAAATAAAATTTGAGATTAAGACCACTAATTAGCTGAACTTTCTCCATTGTCGATACAAATAGAATGAATATCTTCTTTTCTTAAAATGACTAACAATTTTACCTAGTGGTCTCTTAATTGCTTTTAAATATGAAAGGGGAGAATTTTAATCTGATTTCTTGGTGAGTTACTGCAATCTATAGATGAGCTTTTCAATTTCCAAAGCTTCATAAATCTTTTGTTAATTATTTCTCTCCAGCATTTTTCCTGGGATTAACATTTATTTCACCAGTCTATACTAAACAGTATTTATACTTTCCCCCCATCTATGAGGATTGACAGTGAATTTGCTTGCTCTAATTCTACTGGCACTTTTCTTCTGTCACCTCATGACACCTCAAAAATTCCAGCATCACATACTTTTAGCATTACTGAGAGGTATAATTTGTCTGACCTGGAAACTACATAATTTATTTTAAACACAAAGGAACTTTCTTACTATATTTTAATTTATTTTGGACTTCAAATCCCCCTTCAATGTGCTTGTTCCTTAACTTCCCACTTTGACATTTATTCTCCTTGATTAAAAACATGAGGAGCAAAATTAAGCTTAAGTATCTCTGTTGTATCTTCTTACATGTTAATATTATATTATTTGTCCCATTTTGTGAGCCTATCTTTTTACTTTTCTTCATATTCTGAAATTGTTATTAATCAAGATTGAAATCATTATATTTGTCCATCAAAACCTTAGGCCCTTTTGGACTTTAGATTTTGGGTTGTTTTTGTATTTGTTTTTTGTTTTTTGGTTGTTTTTTTTTTTGTTGTTGTTGTTCTGATAATTTTGTATTATTTATTGTTGGAAACTTGTGCCACAGATTTGGATATAATTTAAAAGCCCTTATCATTCACTAATTGCTCATCATTACAGCTAATTGAATACACATTATGGCTAATCACTATGGTTAGTGATTTTTTAATTATCTCCAACTCTTTGTGATCCTGTGGGATTTCTTTGGTAAAGAGATTAGAGTACTTTAGTATTTCCTTCTCCATATCATTGTACAGAGGAAGAAACTAAAGAAACTAGGGTTAACTGACCTTTCTAGGGTTACAGAGTTAATACATGTTTTAGGTTCAATTTGTACTCAGGAAGATGAGCCTTCCTGATTCTAGGCTGCACACTCTATATACTCTCCCATCTAGCTGCACAGTCTAATAATTTATCTGAAAGAATGGAATATAAAACTTGGAATCAGGAAGAAGCAGTCATTTGTCCAGATAATTAGTAACTATGTAACATTGCGCAAATCGCTCACCTGCTCAGCTTCACTTCATTCATCTATAAAATACTAATAATAACAGTTACCTCACAGGATTGCTGTGAGACTCAAATAAGATAAATGGTAGCTATTATCTTTGTCTAAGGGATTTGCTCAACTAGAAATAGTTATGTTGTACATTTTCACAAATAATTTGATTAACAGTTTGGTAATTGATCAAATACTTTGATTAATTTGACAGCTAGACTTTAGTTATAAAAAAATCTAATCTAATAACTGAATATTTAATAAAATCCTACCAAATTCTAGTTATGTTAAATTTTTTTTATATTAATATCTCAATGTCATTCATATTAAGAGGATATAAATTTAACCTATGAGAGTTCTCATGTATCATATACTTTTTTCCTTATATTTTCTCTTATTCTTAAATATGAACAGAAAATGAAAGTCTTTTATGAAAGACTACATTATTTTATCATAAAAAGCTTAACATTGCACGTGTATGCTTAAAACCATAAAGTTCTCAGCATATTGACTATACCACAAAAAATAAAAAAATTCAAGTCTGTTAAGATGCAAACAGCCAAAAAAACTACACTTGTGGCCATTCACTTTTATCTAAGCCTTATATATTTCTTCCAAAATAAGAAAATTATCATTATTCAGAATTGGACTAAACAAATTAAAATCAATATTTAATATAAAAGTTACTTAGTGCATATGTATGATCTTTGTTCAATGTAGCATACATTTGTGATATTTTTTTAAATTATAAATCAAGAAGACAGTTTTCTTTATTTTAAAATCAAGTTTAACTATGAAAAGATTTTAAATAATTTGCATCTACTCTCTAAATGTCTGTCCTATCATACCATATTTATATCCACTAGTAAATGATCTTAAGAGAAAGTGTTTGAATAAGAATCTAATAGTAGTATAAAAAGCTATTCCATATTCATCTCTTAGACTTGTGACATAATCAGAAAATGATATTTCACAGCTTGAAAGAACAAAATTACTGAAATTACAATGCTGTTTTAGCCAATAAGATACAAAATTCATACACACAAACTAAATTGTACTAAATTTCAATTTGTAATGTAGGGATTACTGAATTTCAATTTGTAATGCTTGAGGTACTGAAAGGGGAGGGTTTCATTCATGCTGTGTTAATTGACTATAGAATTCAAATGCTAACCAACTGAATGATGATGTAAGTAGCCTTTTACATGTCTAAAACTTTGCTTCTTCTACTACTAAAAAAAACTATTTTCTCAGTGGCTCCTACAACTTAGAATTACTAAATAAAGTCTAATATTTTTATATAGAATGTTTCACATCGCCAAGGGAAAAATACTTTATTTCATTTTACTTCAAAGATCTCGTAGCAGAAAGAATCGATTTGGATCAGGAAGAGTTGGTTTTAAATCCTGCCATTATCCATTGTTGTAAACACAGTCAACTCACTTAAAATCTATAATTTGCCTAGGTAGCTTTCTAGTTATATGGCAAAGGAAAAGTTTCTTATCTCAATCACTAGTAGGACTTTTCACAGTAAGATGTTCCTTCACACTAATTAAATCATATCTAGAAACAATCCTGCCTCTGAATACAATCACATCCAATAGGTCTTTTACAAGATGATCATCTATTCAAACATTAACTGTTTTCAAGCATAAAAGTTAAACATATGAAAGTTTATTAAAGTGTCATTTGATATTTGCTAGTTTAAACAAAATCAAGAAAACCATGTATTTAAGAAGTAGAACATAATACTTTTCCTTACTTTGTTCAGAATTTGAATTATAATAGTAGTCATAACACTTTTTGTAGTGTCATGGCAAGTCAAGTGAAAATAACATTTTGTGTGACTTTATAGTCTTTTTGTTAAATCTTCTAAGACTGAGATATGTAGCTATTATTTTTTATATATATATTTACCTATCTTTGAGTAGCTTTATCAGGATCCCCAATGATTTTTTTCTATGATTACAAAGCACTTTGCAAACATTAACAAAACTTTCAAAAGCCTCTCTCTTCCTCTCTCCTTGTAAGTGAATGGGACCAGGTGAAGTTTTCTCAAGAAGTCTATGAGAAGGAGTGGGTCAGACCTTAGGCCTAAGCTTCAGGAAGATTATTTGACCCACAGGAAGTAGACTGCATTGCTGTCCATTGGTCAATAGTTACTTCCTTTTCAATCCATCCAATGAACCAAAGTCTTTTGCTATTTAACTAATTCACTATTTCCAGCTTGCCAGACTAGGCACACCATGGTAGGAGATGGGAGCTGAAAGGCTCTGGGTATGCTCAGTTGGGTACTGAGGATCAAATAAGTGCTTCCTGTTTGTATCTGAAGATGCCTCTGAATAGTCAATTTGGGTAAGGAGGTCTAACATTTGTCCCACTTATAAATATGTACATATGTCTATGTATGTATACATACATAGAGATAGATAGCATATCTATCTAGTAGATATATATGTATATGTAGTATATATGAATATAGTAGATAACTCACATTATATAATAGTACTTTTATTCCACTTAACAGTAAAATAAAAAATAAAATCTTCTGTTTAACTATTAAAGACTTTCACAACCTGTCTCTTTTCCAGTCTTCATATACTTTATTTACATATATATGTATATATATGCATATATGTATGCATATATATATATGTACATACCTTTCATTCCACCTTATCTTTGCCTTGCTCATGTCTTTCTCCTAGGATTAGTTCTCATTTATACTGAAGATATTCTGTATGAACACAATTGTTCATATATTGTCACATTCTCTTCCTTATTAAAAGGTGGTCAGTCTCCTTGAGGGCAGGGGCAGTGTTTTTTCCTTTCTTTGTATCTTTAGAGCTCAACACCATGCTTGACATATAGTAAGAGCATTAATTAATCTTTTCTTTGCTTCAGTATAAGTTTTCTTTTGTTCTCTGCTGTGCATTTTTACTTTATATTTTCCCTCTCACTCTTCCAGCCCCCAAAGAAGGCTAGAATTAGGTGAAGATACACATATAAACATATATTTGTACATATATATAATGTATCCATATATATATGTTAATATGTAACAGCATATACATACAAATAAATATATACTCTTACACATGCATGTAAGACCACACTATGCTTGATTATACTTGTCATCTATTTTTCTGGAGGTGGATAGCAACTTTCATATGTTCAAGTCTTTCCATGTTTTTCTAAATCAATCAATCTATCATTTCGAAAACTACAACAATATTCCAACCCAATCACATTCTTTGTGAGAGATTGGCTATAAATCCCCCCCCCATTTTTCTTCATTCCTTTTATTTTTGGCTGCATATGTTTTATGAGAAAATTTTAATTTTAAATAATCAAAATTATTCATTTTACAATCCAACAATGTTCTCCTCATAATATAGTTGAAAGACAACTACTAGTGAATCTGCTTCCTTTACATCTTTTCTCCTTAGTTTCTTTGGAGTTCCTGACCTTTTGTTCTTCTAATTGAACTTTGTTATTATTTTTTGCTAACTCAGCACTTTTTTTGGAATTTAATTAAAATGGCATTGTATAAATAGATGTTAGGTAAAATTGTTTTAAAAATTATATTGAATTTATCTACCCTTGTACAATACTATTGTATTTCAGTTATTTAGATCAAACTTTGTACAAAAAAGTATTTTTAGGTTATATTTGTATATAACTTTTTATCTCATTCACATTCTGAGCTATAATAAATTGTTATATATTTTCCTCCTTCCTGTTTTTCTTTTCTTTACTCATCCTATTCCTATCCCTCCTCATTCATCTGCTTTATATTATCCAAAACCTTGCCTTTAATTCCTTATCTTACCTATTTCTCCAAGAATCCCTCCCTTACTTCCCCCGCTTACCCTATCTCCTTGTTCTCTCATTTCTTCCTAAACTTAGAAGACTTCTATAGCCTTCTATAGGTATATGTTGCTCCCTCCTTAATCCATTCCCAATGAGAATAAGGTTTCAGTGCTACTCTTCCTCCCCCACTAGCTTCTTTTATTTTTTTTTCCTTTCTTGCCTCGTTTTTATGAAATAATGGCTCATTTTGATCTCTCCCTATATAGTTTTATATATTTTTAAAATCACCTCTTCATACTAAGCTTAGTTTAAACCTTTTTATTCTAAACTACCCAAATAAAAATGACACTCATAAAAGAACTATTATTTTATATTTGATATATAAGTGATTTGACCTTGTTGAGTTCTCTATAATTGGTCATTAATGTTTACTTTATATTTCTTCTGGTTGTTATATATAGGATTTTCTCTAAAGTTATGCTATTTTTTATCATAAATATCTGAAAGTCTTTCAGTTAATTAAATATCCTCCTCTTCCTTCCCCACCCCAAATTCAGAATTATACTTAATTTTGCTGGATAAGTTACACTTAATCATAACCTCCATCTTTTTTCTTCTACAAAATGTAGTATTCCAAGACCTATAGACTTCAACTTAGTAACTACTAAGCATTGTGTAATCTTTATTGTAGCTCTATGATATTCAAATTGTTTTTCTTTTTTTCTTATTGCCTACAACATTTTTTCCTTAAGAGCTTGAAACTATAATATTCCTGTAAGTTTTTTTCCTGGGATCTCTTTCCAGTAGTGATTGATGAATTTTTTTTTTTTATTTCTGCTTTGCCTTCTTATTCTGGAACATTGGGTCAATTTTCCTTAAAAATAGGTTGTGCTATTTTATTAAGAATCATTTTTATCATGATTTTCAGGCAAACTATTCTTACATTATTTCTCCTTGATCAGTTCTCCAAATTAGATATTTTGCTGATAAGATATTTCACATTCTCTCTCTTTTTTTATTATTCTTTTGATTTTGTTTTATTATTTCTTTGTGTTTTAGAATGTCATTAATTTCTAATTCCAGTTTTCAGGGAATTATTTTCTTCCTTAAATTTTTGGTTCTTTATTTCAAGTTGGTTGATCTTCTTTTCATAATTTTCTTGGATTACTCTTATTTTTTTTTCTTCTATTTTCCCCCAGACTCTCTTATCTAGTTTTTAAAGCCTTTAAAAGTTCTTCTAAGAAACCTTTTTATACTTGTATCATTTGATGTTTCTCATTGAAAAAGGAGTAGCTTTTTTATCTCCATTATCTTTTTCTAAATATGAATCCCTATCTTCTCTATCACCATGGTAACTATCTATGGTTGGGTTCTTTCTCTTTTGCTAGTTTATTTTTTTGAAGGAAAGGGGATATCATATTTTAATTTTAACAGCTGTTAGTGTGATCAAGTTATAGTCCCAAGGTATGGGGAATTATGCCCCAATCCTCAGGTCCTTATTACTCTTATTTTGTGATCGTTCCCAAGACTCACCCTTAGGCTCCTTACTTCACTACTAAGCCCTCAGTCACACTGCCCTATGGCTGCACAATACAGATATCTTCTCTTCCCTGTAAATGAGACCAGAGATTCTGCTCATCTACAAGTGCCCACTGACAGCAGGGTCTCTACACCTCTGCTACGCATTCAGCAGGTATTGCTAGCTCTTCTTCCCCAGAGGCAGCCCAGCCTGGAAAGCATCTGATCAGCACAGCAATGTTTGGTGTCCCTCAATCATGGAAGGTCATTCAGTCTTCTACTCAATCATTACACTCCAGTACGTCCAGTGAGATGAAAGTTTCTAAGGCTGAAGCTGCCTCCCAACCCCAGGTGCCACCAGGACTTGTTTATTGATTCTGCCAGAGTTGGCTTGGAGGTATTTGCACTCACTCCAGTTAGAACTCTTCCCCTGGAGATCAGGACTTACTTGGAGTCTTCTTAGGTTGTTTTAGGGGAACAATTCCTTTACCTTGACTTTTATTTATTTCTGTTACTTTATATCCCTTCTGAGGCAATATTAAAAAAAATTTTCCCCCCGTGGAGGAAATTTGGAGAGGAGAAGGTTTTCTGACTTACTCCACCATTTTCCCAGTATCCTTTCTTCTACAGTGTTTTATTACATGCATTGCTGAAAGTACAACAGACCTGAGAGGTAACTAAGTATAAATATCATTGAATTTCTTTTGATGAATAAATTGAAGAAAGGCAGTATTGCTTGTAAGGACAAGTTGCAAGTCTTGTAATTCCATGACCTGTTTGCTTTCTAATACACAATACCTCTTGCTAATTAATTTAAAATACTCTTTTCAAATTATTTTATTCTGTAAGATAAAGTGATATACCTAGACCATTTCTAAACATTTAATTAAAACAGTAAAAAAATTTTGTTGCTCTATTCTCTTTGAATGCTTTAGGACTTGCAAATGACATATTTCTTTTCTGAAAGCTTATGATGACATTACCTTCCCCTGAATATGTTGTAACTCTCTGACTAAATCAGGAGGACTCATAATATAAATGTGTATTAAGGAGATAACAATGTTTGGACTAGAATAAGGACACATTGATAAGGAACCTGTTTCATGGAATATGATATACAATGAGGGAACTGGAGAAAAAAGAATAGGGCTGGATGGCATATCAGACACAAGAAGGAACTTGTAAAATAAATTGTTCCCATAGAAAGTAAGTGCCTGGAAAATACATGTACAAATGTATATATGTGTGTGAAGTATACTGTTCCTTTTGTATACTCTCCCTATACACAAATATACACACACATACAAACTTATATATATATATGCCTATTAATAGGTATGTTAATATACATGTACATGTTTTCACATGTGTATGTGTGTTGGTGTGTGTAGGGAAGAATAAGGCAGTTATCTCTAGAGTCTCCTTTCTCCACACCCTTCTTCTAGGCAGACTTTTATTTGTGTGGAGGGGAAAACAAGAGGGTGAGGCCAGAGGCCAGCCTCATTGTTCTCCCCAGAGAGAAAATAAAAGGCTAAAATTATATCACTCTCTTAAATATTAATCTAAATGATTTTTTTGTTTCAAGCTATATTTTTGATCACTATCTCTTGATGAAAGAAGATAGCCCTAAGATATATTTTCAAGACATGATTCTTTTCCCACCAAATTCCACTTCCACAAAAAACACATAACAAATAAGAAATAAAAACATTTACCCAAACAGAAACTTGGAAATTGAGATGAGAGGAAGAAAGAGAGACAGACAGACAGACAGACAGAGAAAGAGGGAGAGAGAGAGAGAGAGAGAGAGAGAGAGAGAGAGAGAGAGAGAGAG